>CM067379.1:118056373-118072647 GCA_034510155.1 Eucriotettix oculatus
GTTTTCCTGTCCTCATTAATGGTTTTAATTAGCCTGACAATGTCATTTTCTTACTCGTAGTTATAGCAAACAGCAAATCTATATACTGTAACAAGTAACAAGATCGTTAGGGTACAAGTCCTATTTTTAGTGAAGTTGGTGGGTTTCTGCCTTGATCTTAACAAGCTCAACAAATAGAGGGGGGGAGATGCTTTGCTTCTATTGGTCAGAATAATTCAAACAGGCCATTAGGGACAAAGTATGTTTTGCCCACTTGGTATGCTCATGTAAATAAATGTATATGGAATGAAAATCCTGCAAGCACATGGCATCAAGGCAGGCTGGAAATTCTTCCATTAAAAAAAATATATAATAAATAAAAATGGCATGCCATCACGACCCATCTTCTTCGTTTAATCTGCTTTTGGGGGTTCCTTCGAAACAGATTTACTTCCTGGTGAGGGAATCACCTGATCTCAAAACTTTCACAGTTCTCAAAAGGTGTTACAGCTTTGATCATTTAGAGTTTGAATACAATTCATGGTTATTCATAAATGGTAAAAAGGAGAGGGACAAACATTTAGGATCTTACAGTGTGTGTGTGCAAATAAAGAGAAATACTACAATCAATATTAAATTTAAATTACTTATAGGTTGGAGATCACCATTATAATTGCCCTTTATATTTGAATTTGTTGTAGGAGCTCTCTGGCGGCGTACACAGAGACTAGACAGTAGCGAGACAGGCAGTGACAATCTGTACTTGTACAACACAAGTGTATTCATTAACACATGGTGTTAATTAGTGTAATTACCGACAGTTAAGTTGTTACTAAGGGATAAAGATGCGGCTGCATCGTCCTGCAACATCGCAGCGCCGGATCCGTTTGACTTCAACTCGTACGGTGACTGACCTAAATAGAAAAGGAGGTTTGAGCGGTTTCGAGTTGCTTCTAAGTTAAACGCTTTATCAGAAGAGGAACAGGTGAATACTTTAATATATATCTAATGGGAGAAAAAACTAACGAAGTGACGCTCACTTTTGGGTTAACGGAAGCCGAAGAAAAGGCGTATCAAATTGTGATTACTAATTTGACAATCACTTCGCGCCTAAAACTAATATAATTTATGGAAGGGCACGTTTTCATACCCGAGCTCAAAATCCCGGGGGAAAAAGCTAGTGATTTTATCACCTCGTTACATAACCTCGGCAGAAGTTGCAACTATGGCAGTTTGAAAGACGAATTTATTTGAGACAGGATTGTCTCAGGTGTTTCAGACAAGAAGCTGACCGAGCGTATGCAGTTAGACGATACGCTCACGCTTGATAAAGCCGTCAAGATGAGTACGCAGTCTCAAGAGGTCAGAAAACAAGACGAACAATTGCCCTAAATTCTCGTTACGGAAGAAACAGGATAAACAACCAAATTTGCATTCTAAACAGTGGAACAGCTGTCAATGGTGCGGCCGCGATAAACACGAACACAAACAACGCCCTGCGAACACTGCCATCTGTCACAATTGTCATAAGAAAGGACACTTCGAAAAGTTGCAGATCTAAAGGGGCTTGTAAACGAGCAACTTTTTACGGCAATATGTGGTCGGCAATCATGGCCAAGCAATATTGCCCAAAATCCAGCAACATTTCCGGCAATATATCAGTATTGCGGAGCAATATTGCCCGTATTGCAACCACTTGCCGGGGTGTTGCCTGTGAGTTCGATCCGCTATCGAAAATATGCAATATTGTCCAGCAATACTAGTCCCCAGCCCTCACCTAGAGGTCTCTGTGGCCAATCAGCTGAGTTAATTAATATAAGATGTGGTTAGCGTCGTGTTTCGTATAAATATTATTCATTATTCCAATCATGGATTCGCCAATCGAAAAAATTATTACATTTATCGATGCAGTTCACACAAATTCATCAATTTGAGACGTGGGTCATTAGAGAATTCCAAGTAAAAAAATAGATGTTGGGTAAACAATAGCCAACAAATTTTACAACTTGTGAAACCTATATATTGGTCATTTATTGAAAAGTAACAAAAAATAATTACAAAGTAATTTCTAACTTTTAAAATAATTTTTCAGTAAATAAAGAGGTCTAGCCTGTAATTAAATAAATTCAATTAATCCTTCCTTTAAAACTATGCATACTTCAATCGAACAGTCGGGCACTGAATAAATACGTTAAAGATGTATAGGGCATTCCCGTCAAAATATTTTTTGGATAATTGCCAATCTCGTATAGATCGGTGTTGTATTCCCCATCACCGTATCCTTTTTCCCTACGATGACCTGTATTTTTGAAGGAAATATTCAGTCTCCCTTTGACATAGAAGGCTGTTTTCAATTCGAAGGCTATATCGTTGGATGACGTTAAGTCGAAGTATCCCGAATTATTCCAGGGTATCGGGAAATATCCTGGAAAGTGTAAAATAGCTGTCAAACCACGTGCAGTACCGGTTGCCGTGACATCTCCAAGGCGAATTGCGATCCCCCTGCAAGATAAAGTGAAAAAGGCAATAGAGAAGATGCTAGAAGAAAAGATAATTTCTCCGGTCAATATACGGACTGGTGTTCTCCTATGGCCGTCACGTTCAAGAAAGACGGCAGCCCGAGGATTAGTGTGGATCTCAGAGAGCTGAATAAAGCCGTTCAACGAGAGTACCATCCTATACCTGATGTTCACTATACTCTCAACTTAATAAAAGATGCCAGATATTTTTCCAAACTAGATGCGGCTTCAGGATTTTACCAAATGGTCCTAGACGAAGGATCACGTCTACTCACCACATTCATCACACCCTTTGGGAGATTCTGCTTTAATCGTTTACCATTTGGAATCACTTGTGCTCCTGAACGTTACCCTCTCTCTCTCTCAATTCGTCTATTGCCCTATATCTCACTTCATGACTTAATTGTTTATCTTTCTCTCATAGTCTCTCTCTACTATTTTAACCCTCTGTCTACCACTCCGTCTATCTCCCAAATATCTCTCTCTATCCATTCAGATGTCTATAATTATAATCCCCCTCTCTCCCTCTTTCTATCTATCAATCCGTCTGTCTCCCTAAGCCTCTCGTTCACTTTTTCTCTCCTTACTACTTTATCCCTCTGTCTATATCTGTCTATATCTCTCTCCATCCTTAAGTTGTCATTTATTAACCCCCCTCTCTCTCTATTCACTAATTTAACCCTCTGTCTTTAAATCCGTCTTACTGCCTATTTATCTCTCCATCCCTTAAGTAGTCAATCATTCTAACCCTCCCAATCTCTCTCTCTATTTCTGAGTCTTTAGCCCTGTGGACATCATTCCATCAATCTCCCTAATCTCTCTCCATCCCTTTAGTTGTATATTATTCTAACCACCTTCTGTCTCTCTCTATCTCTAATTTTTCCCCCTATAAATCCGTCTATCCCCATATCTCTCTGTATACCTTTACTTTTTTATCTTTCTAAACCACTCCCTCCTCTCTCTCTTTCTCTCTCTCTCTCTCTCTCTCTCTCTCTCTCTCTCTCTCTCTCAGAGAGAGAGAGATTAGATAGTTTGATAGACAACTAAATGGATAAACAGAGATTTAAGTAGATAGACGGAGGGTTATAGAAGTATAGGGAAAGATATTAAGAGGGAAGCGGAAAAGTATTATAGACAACTAGAGGGATGGAGAGAGATATTTTGTATTGATACACAAAGAGTTAAAAAAGTAAGACAGAGTGGAGTTAGAATGATAGAGATCTTAAAGGTTGTAGAGAGAAATAGGGAGATAGACAGATTGACAGACATGTTTAAATTAGTAGAGGGAGACGGAGAGAGAAGTTTTATACTTGAACAGTAATTGGTCTTGGAGTGCGATATAATTAGATATACGAATTGATAGACAGGAGAGAGAGAGGGATGGGGGGGGGGGGTAGAATGATAGACAGCTAAATAGATGCTGAAAGATATTGGGGAAGTAGTCGGATTGATAGACAGAGGGCTAAAGTAGTAGTAGTAGTAGAGAGAGAGGGGTTGGGGAGGGTTAGAGAGAGAGAGTGGGGGAGGGGGAGAGAGAGAGAGAGAGAGTGGGTTTTAGGAAGATAGACAACTAAAAGTATGGTGAGAGATACAGGGACATAGGCGGATTTATAGACAGAGGGTTATTCGTATCCCTCAGTAGCCGCCACTTTGTCACGTGTTCACTTGAGGTCATAGATCCCCAGGGGGCCGCGAACACGAAAGGTACAGATCCTTTATCAATGTTTGGATGAACAGTGTCTGGCCGTGACTTCGCTTTCGAAGTTGACAAGGAACGGGAGATATTAGGTTTGTCTCCAAGGGTTGGTTAGATGGAAGAAACGTTGAGGATATTTTGGTAATGTGGATGGATTCACCTAGATTTTATCTAGGTAAAACTCGAGATATCGCAGTAGTTACCAGTCAAAACACAGAAATGTAGTTTAGATAGGTGTATAATTACAGTCAATATCATACACTGTAAGTAGAGGGGGAAGAGGAATGGAAGGCTGGAATGAATTCCAGGAAAGTTGGCGCGGGCAGCATTTAAAGGCTTGTATACGGATGAATACTCGAGGCGAGCTGACACATGGATTCTTGAGGCTTTACTACCGGGGTTATTGGTCTGAATTGCAGACGTATCAAAGAATGTGTCCAGCAGCACGGGCAAATGAGCTCCGCGATTCATAACACAAGCTTTAAATAGGAAACTATTATTGGTGTCAAGGGAGGTAGAAATGTAATCACGAGTCCGATCACTTCAGTCTATTTCAGAAAGACGGATGTCGAGACCCTTGCATCTGTCTAATCGAGATTAGTGTCCTCTAAAGTCGATGAATTACAGAGTTTATTCGTTATTGAAGTAGACGTTTAAAATGCCATTGTAACCAACGTAGTCATTTGGGGTCTTCTAGTCTTATACGATTTCTCGACTCTTTGTTCATTTATAATTATTTTAAGATAAGTTAATTGCTTCTTTTGCGGAAAGAATAAGGTAAGCGATAAGTGGTATTTTTAATTGATGTCAATATAAAGGAAATTTAGAATTCAGATTTTTGATGGTAAAACAGGAAACTACTTTTCTTGTCAAGGGAGGAACAAAAGTAATCAGTAGTCCGATGAATCCTTAAAGGAATAAACTTACTCATTTCCGGCAATTCCAGAGAGACGGCTGTCGAGATCCTTGCATCTGTCTCATCGAGATTAAGAACTTGCTCCAAATTTTAAGTGAGAAAAGAAAATGTACAATATATATTACGTTCGTTAATTCGTGACGCAGATCTTCGTCAGGTTGTAGGAAAACGGGTAACCGATGTTGCATGAATACGTCCATAACTCTTATTTAGAATATTCACAGATTTTACGTTATGTATGGTTTCTCTTATCAAAATTAAGTTACATGTGAATATAAATTAAACAGCCTTTCCTTCCTCTCATGTCCACAAAATTATTTCCGTCAAGATTCAACAAATTTCACTAAATTAATGGAAAATTTAGATCAAGCAACAACTAATATGGCTAATTCGCGACTAAAATAATACTCAATTATTCAGTAACGAAAAAATTATACAAGTATAGAATTACCTCGTTTCGTTAATATGTAGCTATACGGGTTCATTACCCAGCTTCACATGCTATTATCCCTTTAAATCATCGGCATCATTGACATGATAAGTTATTACACATTTCTGCTGACGTAATGATCTTTAAGATCGTCATCATTAAATATATTAAACATTGTAACACGATTAGTTTTTCATTGAAAATTGTAAGTTATACCAAAGAGGTTGGATGATTAAGATACTTTTATGAATTACATACCTCAGTATTGCATCCTTTTCCAGAGTACTTGTCCAACAGCCAGTAATAATTTTATTTGTAACATTGCTCCCTCCTTTGTAACAATAGCGTCGGGCTGTTAGTTCTGTGCTGCCTTGAGATCACTAGATCTGGATGTTGGCTGTCAGTCGTCATACAATCACCAATCACGCGTCGTCGTCGGGTCAGGTTTGCTCTTCAATCTCCCCTTGACCGACTGGTTAATGGTACAGTTTATTTTCAGTACGTGGACGGTGCCACAGTTCTTCTCAAATTGGAATCGTAATCCTCTACTTCATACGTGATGACGGATAATCGTCGTAGGACATGGCACGAGCCAAAGTAATGATAAAAGAGCTTTCCCGAGAGGCCAGATTTTGCGAATAGGAAAAACGACGTGGAATATAATGCCTGGACTAGGATAAATGGCGTGAATCCCGTTGTTTCATTCTTGGCGGTATTGAAAGCGAACGTCAGATCGTCACAATTGAAGGTACGGTATCCGAGTTCTTCGAATTGACGTGGACGTACATAGACAACATGTCGGGCAATGATTCCTTTAACCTCTATATAAGTCCGTTCGTTTGCAAGCAGTCTTCATACGGTTAGTTATTTCACACAATGACTAAAATACTATTCCCGGCCCGTGATAATAGATATTAGAGATCCATGCCTAAGTATTATTTCGTCAACAATAAAGTGGGCGATCATGAAAGCTCCCGCTGATGTTACAGTTTTTGTGACGGCAATTCGCGTTAAGGAATCGATGCAGACAATCGCCCACTTGTTTCCCCGGGATGATGTTCCAATTCGGATGAGTTGAAATGGTGCGTCGGCCGTAGGAATCGGTAGTAGTTACCCGGTTGGTCGTAGGGGAATCGTATTTTTTCTCTGACACTCTCTGGAGTGACTTACACATTGTCTAACGTCCTTAAAATGTCGTTCCAGTAAAATCGCATAAGGATTCCATCATGACTACTAGGCGACGTCTGATAAACGTCGTATGGCATGATACGGACCAAAGTAATGTTTTAGGAACTTTCTCGAGAGGCTGACTTTGTGAATAGGAGGACAGATCTAGACTAGACCCATTGGCTGGTACAAAACTAGTTTATATCTTGCGTTGTATCGTTATCGGTCATTTCGTGAACTTGTAATGTACGTATACGGGCTAGTTGTCGGGATTCTTCAGAACAATGTACGGGCCACTCACAGCGTCGGGATTGAAAGGTAATATCGTGCCCATTAATGTTTCTGCCTCGCGACCGTGGACTAGGATAATTGGCGTAAATTCTTTGGCGGTGTTTGGCGAACATCACAATTGGCGGTACGCCATCCCAGTTCTTCTGATTGCCGTGGGTGTACATAGACAAAATGTCGGCCAATGATTTGTTTAACCTCTCGGTAAGTCCGTTCGTTTGAGAATGGAAAGCAGTCGTCATACGGTGCATTATTTCACTCCATTTATTTATATCATCTTCGAAGAACTAAACGTAAATGTGTCTCCTAGTATGTGCGAAATCTCAAGTGCAAACGTTTTTAATTTGTCTTTTCATTTTATGGAGGAATAAAAATATATCGAAAGTCGTAATTTTATATTAATTATATTTTCATTCCTGATGGCGTAGACGATTTGTCCAGTCATGCTGAAGATTAGTTAGAATTAATGTACAGAACGCAGACCAATATGCTTATCAATGCAGTCCGATGTTATGAATTCATTGGCTTAACGTATTTTTGTCTCAATTAATATTTCTCTTTTTAATATTGGTCGGTTGGGCTTACGCTGAATATATATTCCAAACCTGATTTACCCCTTCCATAATTTAAGCCAATTAATTGGGGAGAAGATTTATGTTATCTATCATTGTCACAGTCATTATTTTCAGCGCGTAATTTATATAATAACAGATGGATTGTGGGACTTCCTGAAGATATTTATTCATTCTAGACTGAAATACTATTGTCCGGCCTGTGATTATGGTTATTGGAGCTCCATGTCTAAGTATTATTTCGTCAAAGATGATTGGGGCATTTTCGAAAGCTTCCGCTGATGTTACAGTTTTTTTGACGGCAATTCGCGTTAAGTAATCGATGCAGAAAATCGTCCTCTTGTTTCCCGGGAGAAAATGTCGTTCCAGTAAAATCGCAAAAGGATTCCATCATGACGACTACTAGGCATCAAGTCATGGAACTGCCACAGCATTTTTAGACGAATTGCTTGGGGATAACTAGAAAAAATCTTCTTCCAAATGAGCCGTAAGCTTCTTTTGTATTCTATTTTTGATCAATCCAAAGTCCCATTTCACATCCTAGGAAGAGTTTAAAGGCTCGTATAATTTCATTCAGTTTCGGGTTCTAAAGGAATGACTGTCAAAGAGTTAAGACAATCCAGGTTCTCAGACTTCCGTTCCTCGTCATCGAAAGGGTTTTGGGAGAGACTACATCCTGATGTTTTTGTTCATTTAATCCTAACGTCATAGTCAAGAAGTCGTTGATCCCACGCGAGGAGCCGTCCAGAGCCCTGAGCCCGGGGATGATAGTCCGTTGCAAACGTGAAAGTTTTACCAAACAATTTCATGGCATAAACAACAGACTCTCCACTCTGCGGTGCATAAAGTTCTGGACGCGTACGGTATGAATTTCTACTTGCCAAGTCCATAGCCACTGCCGTCAGTGTGCAATTCCGTCGAGGCAATTTGGTCGAACAACCTCTTAGCAAAAGACTCTTGATTTTCGGTGTTCAAAATTAATTTGGCGCTTCATTGCACCAGCTTGTATTAAGGGCCGTAATTTGCATTGAAGTCTTTGACAAAACGCCTATTATAAAAGCATAATCTAATAAAAATTACCAGGTCGTGTAGATTTCTTGGCTGGAAATGTTTGTTATCAAACTGACTTTCTCCGGATCAAGACGTACACCATCTTTTGAGACTAGATGATCGAATGGAGATTTATGATGAACTCAGACACTCGACGAAGTTTGCAGTCAGTCTAGATGGTCCCATAACACGTCCGAGAAAAATTTAATGTCGTCCAAAAAGCAGAGGCGCATAGACCATTCCAAGTGTTGCAGGAAATTGTCTATCATTATTTTGAAATTACCCGCGCATTACACAACCGAAACGTTATAGATTTGAATTTGTTGAGTCTGTCTGTTGGAAACAAAGCGGTTTTCTCTTGATTGGCTTCGTGCATTTCTATTTACCAGTGTAAGTCCATGGAGGAGAAAAATTTGCTCTCTTTTGAAAATTCAGTGTATCATCGATTATTGGTAATCGATAAACGCATTTTTTCATAATCTTGTTAAGGCCTCTATAATAGACGTATTACTACCAGGTTCTTTGTGACACGTACGACGAGTGATGACGAAGGCCTCTGTGATGGCTCGAATATTCTATTCATCTTATCCACTTTTTCTTGAATAATGCGCCGTTATGCTGATGATGCTCGGTGCACCCTTTGAAAGATTGGTGAACGCTTTCCTGTGTTAATTTTATGTTTGACCTTCACAGTGGTTGTTTGTTTCAGATTACATCCTTGAAACACGTAGAATATTTCTGAAGCAGAGCAAGAAATTTCGTCTGATGATCTATGGTTAGTTCTGGTGCCAGTAGAATATGAAACTTGAATTGGCTGTTACTCGTGTCTGTAGATCTGCGGCCGGGCGGATTTTATTCATTGGCAGTGAGACATTCTTGTGTTATTGGTACAGTCCTTTAACAAGCATGTACGCTACGGAATAAAATTGAGGTTCACGCTGACCATTAACTACTCATAAGTCTCTAGTGCCATTCAAAAATCTATATTTTTATGATCGAAAACAGGAATACAATCAAGATCAATTCAGATATCTGAAAGTGCTTGAACTTGATAACCGACGCAGAAGTCATGATTGGTTATAATTTCTTCTTTTCTTCAATTGTAAGATCTAAGTGAGCATTTAATTTAGGGCACACGACAGTAAGTTTAGTAGCGCTGGACGAATGATCACATCTTCGAGCGCAATTAAGTGACACAGTTGCTTATCTTCTCTGTCTTCTACGAAGGCTCGTATTTCATCTTGCAAAATTGTGAATGGCTACAGTCAATTACGGTATGAGGGCTGTTCAAAAGTCCCATCGAAGATGACGTCGTGGCTACACTGCGAAAGGACGATGAATTATGTTAAGGCTGATGGTTGCACGTATTTTTCTTCCGTTACTCTTGAAACAGTATCACTGTTATCAGTTCCTTGGAGATAACAGGGAACAACTAGGGCTCGTACCAGCTTGTGGTCTAATATTACGTCGATATAGTTCACGTGCATTTTGTCGACGGTCGTTGACACACGTCGAGGGAATGTCGCGTTTAGTTTTCCAGGTTACGTCGGCTAGGTGAGCGGCTGAATGGCGACGATGATCTCGAGTGACGGAGAGCGTGCTCTCCTTGTGGCGGGATGCGGTTATGATGACCGGAATAGTCCACTGAAAATCTAAGATATTTCAGCTTGGTCATTTTGGCGTCCGTCGTCGTAAACATCCAGTCCTCGCCTAGATCTTGCATCTTTGAATACTCGTCTCCTCTCCTTGTAGTATCTATCGGCGGGTCCAGGTGGTCACAGTGGAAACACACAGGTCTGTTATCCTGTGTTCTCTAGACGTATGTCTTTCTAGGGGAATATTTGGCTCTTCCCGGGAAACGACGTTTGCGTAGCTAGGCATCAGCTTTGCAACAGCCTTTCGCCAAGAGGACGTCGGTGTAGGGATAGAATCCAAGACGCTTTCCAATTCCTTCCTGATATCTTCTTGGATAGTATCTGGCACCGCTACGTAGTTACGTAGGGGTAGTGCTCGCTTAATTTCTTAACTTAATATTTTGCGGGCGAGAGATGAGAGGTCATTCACCTCTCCTAATGATTCAAACAGCACTACATTAGGAAGTTCTCGAACTGAAGGCAAATTCTTTTCAGGTTCTTCTCTTCGATGAACTGGCAATGCTTTATGAACTTGTCCTTATTTGAAACGTCCTGATACAAGTCCTCTGCGACACGTTTCATTCGAAGTGCCATTTTTTTTCCTTCCGCATGTTTGGTTTAACAGTTCGTCACAATGCGTGAATGTTCTGTATGTCATTGTGTGTTCTCGCCACTTTCAATTTTTGGGTGCCTGCTGAACGTGGCGCTTATAATCACTAAACGCCTTTTTGATATAAGCCTGAAAATTTCAACTGGTCAACTTGTTTTCGACGTTTTCAAACCACTGTATTGGGCTTAAGTCTAGGTAGAAATATGCATTTTTCTAGGGGAGTAGTTGGCTCTTCCTGTTCTTAGTGTTTCGTCCCACTTATTAAATTTGGCTACTCGTTGATAGCCCTTGATCCTCTCGCCTGGCTCTTATCCAACGTCTTCTGTGAAAATGGCGTTTCCTTATCTGCTGCTGGACAGCATCTTAGGCTGGCATGTTTGCTTCCTGTCGTTCCATCGCAGTGTTCGTACGTTTTAAATATGGCGCAAATTCCGAACACAAACCTTGGATCCTCCAGCTTAATCAAGGTGTAATAGGAGCCACTGCGTTATGCTACCCGGCGCGTCCATAAGAAATGTCACATTCGTGTAGGGTAACACACACACGGAGGGGTTATAGACGTTTATTTAACAACAAAATGTTTTACAAAGAATCATACTGTCTTATACTGACCACGATTCGGGATGCAGTGCAATTTATACATTCGTGAAATTATTAATAATATTCCTAATATTACAAAATAATATTACAACTTTTTTCTGTGCTGGTTAATATTACCATTTGTGCGACTTATGCTACCATTAGATTTCTTGTATATGCAGAGGATCATTGCAATAAGTTACGCTGGCCAAATAATTGCCCACACATGTGTTATAAACGTTTATATTAATATTATCCCGTTTATAAATAAAGTTATTTTCCTGTCCTTCCATCATATACTCACGAAATATATTCTCTTTTCCGTCATGCGTGCCGTTTCAGTTCTATATAGCTAAATGTAATTCAGTTTAAATATCTTAACGCACTATTAATAAAACATGTGTAATTCTTCAAAAATATGTAGCAAAGTTTTAGTTCGATCCTAATCGACATCGTAGTATGGGAAACTTGAAGCAAATTAATTCAAGAAAATAATGTTAACAGTTCTTCTTCTTTCAAAAAATAATTTAATTATAGCTAATTGAAGTGTGGAGTGAATATAGTAAAAACAACATTTACTATTCACTATCGCTATAAACAATTCATATCCAATAAACATAATTACATAACAAACTTGATAAAGTGATGTCACGTGTAAAAAATGTGAGTCTTAAGAAGAGAAACAAGTAAATACTAACATTTTGGTCATGTTGGTAAATGATATTCAATGATAAAGAAACTGACAAAGTTTACAAGAGTGAACCTACTTGTTTCTTCTTCTATTTAGAAGTTTAAGATAGAATTTTAAAAACAATGATTGAATCCGCATATTTTTTCTGAGAATCTATAAATCATTTACGTAGCTGATTACAAGTGTTATGTTATTTGATGAAGTGCTGCAATTTATTGAACCTCTGAGCGCCACCTGGGAATTGTTTATCGTATTATTTCCTTAATAACGTGGAAACAATTGTAATTTGGAAAAATTATTCTGAAGTATAAGATATTAGCTATGAAATATGAACCTCTTGGTTGATTCTCATCTTCTAGCTTGACTAATTTTAATATCTGCAATCAGTTACACTGCTTGTAGTCCACATATAGAGAAGAGTTGATCCCACGACTTCACCTGTAAAGGCCACACTTGTAACATTTGCCCGATACTTTTATATTGCTGCGTCAAAAGAAGGCAGTTAAATTATTTCACGTAAAACGGCGTAAAACTGATTTCAGTAAGTTATACTACCTGAGTAACATGATGATTACTGTTTAATTTCTTCACTACGCACTTTATACATATTACTTATTCTTACGTTTACGTATAAATGGAATGTTAGGAGAAGATCAGTTTGGTTTTAGGATGAATCGAAGAAATATTGTCTGTGCATCTAATTTTAGGAGACTAGATAAGAAAAACCGGTCTACGT
Source organism: Eucriotettix oculatus (assembly GCA_034510155.1). Taxonomy (NCBI): domain Eukaryota; kingdom Metazoa; phylum Arthropoda; class Insecta; order Orthoptera; family Tetrigidae; genus Eucriotettix; species Eucriotettix oculatus. The sequence goes on from CM067379.1 coordinate 118,069,241, forward strand.
TATGGCATTTGTAGATTTGGAAGAAACCTTTGGTAATGTGAGCTGGAACTAAAGAAGACATGCAGCAATAATTGAAATTAAAGATCAAGAAAAGCAAGCAGAAATCATGGAAGGAATAAGACTATAACGTCGTCTGTTGCCCATGCTTATTAACTTTTATATAGATTAGGCGATGAAGAATGATAAAACGGATTATGGGAAAGGAATAGAACTGCAAGACAAGTAATAAAAGCGCCACGCTTTTCCGATGATATCGTATTATTAAAGAAGTCAGAAGAAGAAGACTTGGAAACCATAATAAATGGCATAAACGTGGTCCTGGTGAAAGGGTTAAATATGGGGAATAATAGAGGGAAAAGCAATTGTTCTATGGAAACGGTGGAATAACATAGGGTATTAGATTGGGAAATTATATTTTCAAGGGTGTTAAGGAATTCTGCGACTGTGGCAGCATAATAACTAGGGATGGTAGAAGTATAGAAGACATAACGAGTAGGATAGCACAGGCAAGTAAGGCTTTGTTAAAAAGCAAAAGAGAGGAATTTACTAACGGAAAATATAAGTGTGAATAATTGTAAAACATTGATAAAAATATTCCAAGGGGTGAAGCGAAAGTGGACGGTTGGAGTTGCAGAAAAAAGATGAATAGAATGCTTTGAAAAGTAGTCCGATAGGAGAATTCTGAAAATATGCTAGGTGTATAGAATCCCTAATGAGGAATTTGTAAACAGAATAGGGTAGGAGCGAACAATATGGAGGAAGATGACCACGACAGAGGATAGATTTTTTTGGACATTTTGGACAGTATAAGACAGTATGATTCTTTTTAAAACATTTTGTTGTTAAATAAACGTCTATAACCCCTACGTGTGTGTGTTGAACTACAGGAACGTGGCATTTCTTATGGACGCGCTGGATAGCATAACACAGTGGCTCCTATTACGCAATGATTAAGCTGGAGGATCCAAGGTTTGTGTTCGGAATTTGCGTCATATTTAAAACGTACGAACACTGCGATGGAACGACAGGAAACAAACATGCCAGCCTATGCTGCTGTCGAGCAGCAGATAAGGAAACCCGCCATTTTCACAGAAGACGTCAGATAAGAGCAAAGGGAAAGGATCAAAGGCTATCAACGAGTAGCCAAATTTAATAAGTGGGAGGAAACAGTATGCCTCGAAAATGAATATTTATACCTGGACGTAAGCACAAGGCTGTAGTTTGAAAACGTTGAAATCGTCGTTTGGGACAAAGGGGTGTTGTGAATTTAGCATTAAAGATAAATGTGAGGGGTAAGAAACAAGAGGGAGGTCAAGGATGTGGAATGTTTTAGTTATTCTGGAATGATAAGGCTTGCAAAAGATAAATTATTATGTAGGGTTGCATCAGACCAGTCTTGGCATTTAATATCACAACTACAACAACATACTAAATTATTTATACTAATTTTGATCGTTTTTTTACTAAATCATAATAACAGAAACTGTTTGTGCAACTCCTCATTTACTTCCATCTTCCATAACTCCAATTTCGCGTGTGCTTTCTGTGTAAGTATTATGTCAGAAAATTAAAATGCAATCTTAAATAATTTTCAAATCAATGGGTTCTGCAATGATCTCAATTGTTTAAATCTTCAATATTATTGCATTAGGAGCTGTTTGTCTTCCGACTGGTTGAGAGCATGCATTGGATACGACGTTTCGATGACGTTCACTGTCTTAGTTATCGCTTCATTTATACACTTGTCTGTAGGCGGCCTGTCGAGTATCGTGCACTGATGGTTCTAGTTCTCAACCAATAACGTCCTTCCTGGTACACTGTTCGGTGGCTCCCTCTTCGGATCGGTGCAGCGGTCAGCCCATCCGAGCCGAGCTCAGCAGACTGCTAAGACTTCATGGTCGGCGGCAACGGCTTGAGTCTCAATGAGACTCGGCAGCACGAATCCCAAACGTTGCTAAAGTTAAATCCACAATCACGGTTCAATAGTCTATTTGAACTTGTTTTGGCAATCGCTTCCATTAAAATGCAATCCCAAAAGTTTCGCTAGTGGATGACGTTGGTGTTTTCAAATTTAATTTTGTGCCCCGTGAATAAGGATTGCTAAGCAACTGCAGAATTTGTGTGTTGTTTAGACCGAATGTGTTTTTCATGTTCCATTAACCTATCCTCGACCATCCTTATCGTCTGTTTGATGTAATCTATGCCGCATTCACATACTATTTTGTACAACCCGGGTGTATTTAGTCCAACGTCCTCTTTCACAGGGCGCAAAAGGTCATGAATTTTTCGATGAGAGCGGAAGAACATAATTTCGTGTTTTCTTACATCCTGCTGATTTTTGCTGTTGCGCAAGCAGAATATGGCAGTATCTTGAGTATCATCGGTACTGTTCTTCGTTTGGTATTCTTTAACGCACGTATAATTTGGGTTTTACTCGGCTGACAAACTTTGGTCATCACAGATGTAATGTGCTCGGTAAACATAACTTTTCAATACAGATTCCTTACGTACTGGTGGATGGCAGCTCATTGCGTTCAAGTACAGGTCAGTATGTGTAGGTTCTCTATAGACCCGTGTCCCAATGTGCCGTCTTGCTTCCTTTTTATTAAAATATCGAGAAACGGTAGCGCTCCGTCCTCTGAATTTAATGTTCTCTTGTATTCCATTACAATGTTGTATAAATGACTGGAGATGGTGGTAAACGTGCGGCCAAATCACGAATGTATCATCGACATACATGAAGAAACAACTGGGTTTCAATGGCGCTGATGATTAAGCTTTCTCCTCAAAGAATTTCATGTAGTAATTGGGGACAAAGGAGAACGAACTGGACAAGGTTTGAAGGGGGTTGCTTGAAAATCCTTTCACTATCAGCGAGTCTCTCTCCATTAATATGGTCAATAGTAGATCAGACAATCACGGCGCCAGCTCAGATGTTACTCCGAAGTAAAGTCGTCTTATAGGAAATATGTAGTGGTTAATTCACTCGAAATAGTTCCACTGTGTTGGGAACGAAATTTCTACAAGTAAGCCCAAAGTGTCAACTATGGGAACTTTCATAATAAGTGAAACAACAGCGAAACTAACCAAGAGTCAGGCTATTGAGAGTTTCTACAAATTCAAATGGGTTTTTAACGTGGTGAGAGCGCTTATCAACAAAAGGGCTCAGTTTTTTGGTAAGATATGGGGCGAGGTTGTAGGTCTCCGATCCAATAGTACTAATAATGGGGCAGTTCGTTCCTGGTGTTCACTACACGAACTCATTCAAGCGCCATACTTGTCCGTCGAATATCTTCATAGCTGTTTGAGCGTTTATCGGGTGACGAATTCTGAAAATTTGGGAACCATATTACAATCTCGACATCTTAGTAGGAATGCCAAACAACTAAGTAGTTTGGCTCTTTTCT
>CM067379.1:118072747-118173344 GCA_034510155.1 Eucriotettix oculatus
CCTTGACTAGGATAGCAACATCGTCTGCGAACTGGGCTACCTTTACGTCATCTGACACTGGAAAGTCTGAGGAAAAAATTAAATATAGGTAAGGACTTATAATACTACCTTGGAGGACACCAGAGAGAATCAGTGAAGTCGTTGATGTGCTATTCCCACTTTTAACGGAGTATGTTCTTTTATGTAGGTAGGATTGAACTATTCTAAAGTATGTGTCCAGTAGATGTTCCTTTATTTTGGCTAGCAGACCTTCATGCCACACTCTATCAAATGCTTGATACGTATCGAGGAAGAGGGCTAAACAGGTGGTACCTTCTTCATATGAGTCCAGAATTTCACTCACTACCCTGTGCAGTTGTTGGGGGCATGAGTGAGCTTTACGGAAGCCGAATTGAGTATCTGGGAGTATTTTGTCAAGATAAGTTTGGAGGTGTGGCATCAGCAGTTTCTCAAATATTTTGGAAAATATTGAAAGTAGACTAATGGACCTGCAACTATTGGGATCATCCCTCAGTTTGTTTGTTTTATGAATCATAGTTATCGTGGCATGCTTCCAGATTTTTGGAAAGTATGTTGTTCGGAGTATACTATTAAAAATTTGTGTTAGTAACGCAATTGCTTTTCAGGGAAGCGCTTTGAGCAAAGGCTGAGTAATCTGGTCGTATCCTGGGGCCTTTCTTATTGGTGTTCTGTTGATGGCGTTTACTACTTGAGCTGGGGTAAAATAAGTAGCAAAAGGTGACAACTGGACAGGTTCCATTAGTTTGTTAATAATATTCTGTTCGAAAGTTGGGCACGTTGATGGGTTCAGTGTGAATTGTTTTTGCAGCATGACGTTGAATAACTCCACCTTTTCTTTTTCTTGCATCATATAGCGTAGCGCAGATTTAATTGGCGGAATTTTGTTGAAGTCTCTGGTAAGATATTTAGTTTTCTTCCATAATGAACTGACACTAAGGTCTAAGGTTGTGAGCATCTGTTCTGTGGCTGCTCTTCTTTCTTCTCTCAGTGCATTCGACAATTACTGTTTTTGTTTGTGGAATGTGTGTGTACATTATTTATTGTTATTCGGTGGGGGGGCAAGTTTCTTTCCAGAGACTGAATGTGATATGTGCAGATTTATTCTCATTCACTTTTGTCTTCAATTTTTCTAGCCATTGTTGTTAGACATGTTAGATGCGTTTGTATAATATTTGAGGCTATCTGAGGGTCCTTGTGGCAGGAGAGAATGGCTGTAACATCAGTGAATGACCCTATTGTTGTATCTTTGTATCTTGTACTGGTGGCATATCTGACAAGTACAAAACATACAGGAACGACCCAAGGACACCACTTTGTCGAACTCCCGATTTGATCAGAAAGAAGTAAAATTTCTCTCCGTTTACTGTAGTTTGGAATTTTCTCTCATTCAAATATGATTTTAGGAGATTGAAGTATGCTGGTGGAAAGAAGTCTTGATTTTATAAATTAATCCTGGTTGCCACTTTATTAAAAGCCTGGCTGACGTTGAGGAAAACACCACTACAATATTGTTTATTTTCAAAAGCTTTATTTATGGTTTTACAATAAATAAAGAGATGGGCAAAAAGTCAGCATTAAATATATCAGTATTAATTTGGCTGTAACTATCACTGGAGATGGTACAGCATGGCCCCAAATTCTTCACATGTAACTTCATTAATCTTTTCGTATGAGGGAGCCAAGGATGTATTGCTAAATTGTAAGCCTAAAGAAGTCTCAAAATGGAGATGAAACCTCACTTTTGTGAATAAATTGTGATATATTTAATGCTGACATTTTGGCCATCTTTTTATTTATTGTAGCTTTATTTATGGTTAGGTAATCCGGTGAATTTGTTGCACTGTAGAATGTTTCTGCCAAAGTCCAAACTGATGTGCTGGTATTCATGTTTCTAAAGGCAGGTCTTTTTGTAATCTACAAAGCACCAGTCTTTCAAGTATTTTTCTGAACAGCATCTTTTATTTCTTAAGGTACATCCCTGATTATTTCCTTGGTTGAATTATTGGTGAAGACTGTTGAGCAGCTTTTTGTACTTGTATTTGTAGCTATCTCCAACTGATCTGGCTCATTGAGTCTGAGGTTAAGTATATGAGAATGTATAGGACAGAGAGCAAAAGAAGTCCTCAGGAGTTAGTATTTGGGATTATGAAATTTGAAGGAATAGCAGGTTTCAAATACTTTGGGGTAATGCTGTACAATGACTACTCCATTCATAGAGAGATTAGGAAAAGAGTACAGGCTGTTAATAGAGTATATTATGCATATAAACAGTTATTTACTAATTGATTCATCACAAGAAAAATAAAACTAAAAATATAACACTATGGTACAACTGGTGGTGGCTTACAGATCAGACACTTAAACCCTAAAGAATTCAGATGTTAATACCCTCAGAGTGTTTGAACGACGTATATTAATGAAGATATTCGGACCAGTTAAGACAAGGGAAGGATGGAGAACAAAGTATAATGCAGAGTTAGATGAACTGATTCAAGGAAAGGTAGTGGTTAGATTTGTGAAGGCGTGGAGGATTAACTGTATGGATCGTGTGGAGAGAATGGCAGAAGAATGGATAACAAAGAGAATACTGAGAGAAATGCCTCATCATACAAGGGCAAAGAGAAGACCAAGATATAGGTGGATGGATAATGTAATTTCAGACTTGAGAAAAATGGGAATTAGAGGATGGAAGAGAAGAGCTCATGATCGAAGAGATTGGAGGCTGATTTTAGAGGAGGCCAAGAATCGCAAAGGGCTGTAGTGCCACAAAAAAAAAAGAGGGGGGAGGGGGAGGGAGAATTTATATATATATATATATATATATATATATATATATATATATAATAATTGGATAGAAAGAAAGATAGAAATATTTGGGAGAAAGGCAGGAAATTCGCTCTTTAAATCATATATATGGCATGGAATCATGCACAAGGAAATACATATGTCAAGCGTAGAAGGGATTGGAAGAAGGAAGAAAGACTGAAAAAATTTGATGTGGCCAGGACTCGAACCTGGGTGCACGAAACAACAGTGCATCACCCCTAGAGCCGGGGCGTGCGTCTATCCACTCCGCCACCACATCGAGTACGACCAACCGAACATTTTCAGTCTATATATCTTAGGTTTTCAAGTTAGGATGGATAGAGAAGAGGAATGGAAGAATTAGGAGCATCCGTTAAGGATAAATTAAATATAGAATTAAATATAGAAAGTAGGTGACTTACTTGAAGTTCATAGATGGCAGACACCTTGTGAGTTTTAGAGTTCTTAAATTTTTGGAGGCACCGCCCCCTTCATCAGAAGGTTAGGAAGACATTTCGAGTGATCAACTAGCCGATGAAGGGGGTGGTGCCTCTTATCACAAATAGGAAATACACAGAAGGCAAACATCCTGTTGCATTCAGTAGTATTATAGTCTTTAAGTTCTTTAATACACAACTATGGAAGTAAAAGTAAAGTTTACTTATTCTGATTTAGAAGGTGGTAATTATGTTAATGTTAAAGGACAAAAGAGAAATGATAAGCACATTATAGATCTTCAAAATGTTAAGCTTGAACCAAAATATTCAAAACCTAGAAAAACAAATCCAAATAAATTTAAGGGCATTAATAACCATTTGAAATATGTCCACCTATTTATCATAAATTTTATGACAACTTAATCTCTCAAGAACCATCTGCTCAGAACTGTGATAATGATGTGAATAATGTAGATGTTTTTGACATAACAGATTATATATCAGAGAGCCTACCATGTAACTTTGTAAGCATAACACAACTAAAGAATTATTAATAAATTATTCATTTTCTTTGTAAATATATCCTTATAGTTCAGTATGTATTTATTAATAGTCAATCACTGGAAATGACTTCTTAACTTTATGATGCTCTGAAAATTTACGAACTTCAAACACTACATGGTGCCTGCCATCTGTGAACCTCAGGTAAGTCACCAACTTTGTATCTCTCTTTACTGTCCTTATGAATTGCTGTAATTAACCTGACAATGTCCTTATTAATTGCTTTAATTAACATGACATACACACATATATAATTAAAAATTGTGTGTTGAATCTAATTATTAATTATTATATTGTGTTTTGCTGTGTATTTGAAACACCTCTCACAAGTAGTTATAGCCAGACTAAATGAAGAAATGTACATAGGCTAGTGAATCTTTGACCTGGCATCTGCAATTTACAACCTTAATCCCAGTGATGTGTAACAGGAAGTATTTTACCTCAAAACACATTTAAGTAACACCAGAATAAAATAAAACATAAGTTTCTGTTAGCAAATAAAAACTAAATTTATGAAAATAGCATATTACAGTATTACTTACATTTATTGCATCATTGTGTGAATTTAAAGTATTATTAAGGACAGAGAGATAGAAAGAAGATGACTTACCTGAGGTTCATAGAAGGTAGACACCTTGTGAAGTTTAGAGAACTTGAATTTTCGGAGGCACCGCCCCCTTCATCAGAAAGTTAGGAAGACATTTCCAGTGATCGGCTAGCCATCGTTGGCTATAAATATACGTATCTACATATTATTATTAAGTATATTTGAAATTAGCTATGTTCAGTCATCATGCGTTCTGTTCAGTTTTCTGAGGATAGTGTCGAAATACTATTGCGTCAAAAACTACTGAATTACACATAAAGATTAGTTGAAATTTAAAACCACAAGCTGGCTGACATTTCTGGAGAGATAAATGCAGTTAGACGTACTGCAAGAAACAGGTACAAATTACAGATAATGTGATGGAAAATATATTTCGTGCAGGGAGAGTATGCATTGACAGCAATCCTGATAATTTAAAAGTAACAAAAAATCATTTAGAAGATGAAATAAAAGCGTGGAGAAAATTTTGGCATCTCTTTAGGGAAAAAGAAAAATTACAAGAGCAATTGAACAATTGGAAGATAACTTCTGATAAAGATGAAAACAATGTCTTACTAACCAAGGTAATACAATAGAAGAAAGTCATGGAATACACATTCTTGTAGGTTACCCAATTGAGTATCAAAATTTATAAATAAAATATTCCACAAAACATTCCCTTTTTTGATAAAATATTACTATTTTTATTTACGGTACTCATGCTGTAATAAATTAATAATGTATATTTGCCCATTTATTAATTTTTTCAACAAATTATTATATTTGCAATATATGTCATACTGGAATTGGACTCAAATGATGGGACATAGGCAAATATTTCTGACCGCCTCAATAATACATAACATTACAAAAACTCTGCCATTGTTATAATAATGTAAACATCAAATATGTTTGTGTCTTTTTGTATACACCGGGGAAATTACAATTATTTTTCTGAAACTAATATTTTTTTATTATGTAATATATATACAAAAAACCAACAGTAACTTGTTGAAGGTTACAGTAAATACGATGATGACGTCGAAAAAATAGCCACATTCATAATAATATATTGAAGAAAAAATCTTTCATTCTCCGTTTCCAAACAGCTGGAATACTTGGAGCTCTATACACAGCACGTGTCTGGCGAATTAATCCATGTGTTGGCATAGAACTTCAGTCTCCACAACTTCAAGGTGTCTATAGGTATATACGATGTCAAGGAGACAGAGTAGAGTAGCTCCTTTCATTATATTAAACAGATGATCAGATTGTGGAATTGGAACCATCTATACTAAAATGGATTTAATGTTAGCTTATAATTACCATTTTGCTTAGTTACCACATGTATTGTTGTTGCCCATTCTGAATGATCCACTCCTTTGTAGTATTCTGATGATATATCTGCATCGATCTCTTTTTCACAGGTATTTCGAGTGCACAATACCTGTAGGGGCTTTCTCCCGCAGGTATTTCTCCACACAGTGTAAAAGGGGATTACCTTCGGGGATGCATCTCTCTCTCATTTTAGATTCCACATGCCGAAACACCTTTACCTCACTTTGAAGGTGTATGTACTGGAGTCGAAGACCTTGGGCATACAGGAAGAATTCTAATCCCCTTGGATCATTCGGGCAGTTGGCTCCTAAAACTGGTGGAGATACGGAGAAGGGAATTCTGTGATTCCAGAGAAAACTCCTCTCCCTTTATTTGTGAGGGCATGAGAATAGTACACAACAGCCCGGCTTACCTTATGTAGGTTTTCTAAGGTTTTACCTGCATCTCTTTTATGCAAATCACCTGGTAAACAATAAACCCGGAGGTCCTAGTCAACTCTTGGCCACCTTTGTGTACTTTTCACAACCCCCCTTCCATTTCAATTCCCTTCCTACGCTATTAAAGGGGACTTATCTGTTTCAGAATCACCCTCATGCAACCTGTTATCCCCCTCCTTCCCAAAAAATTATTTTTATTATATATAATTTTAAATATTCACATAGCAGTTTAAAATTTATTTTGTTTCATAAAATAACTCATTATGAATTATTATATTAATATTTTCTCGCAACTGTATTATTTTTGGTGATATTGAATGTTGTATTGAAAATATCGATGCGTAAACTTTAAAATGGGGGAAATATGATGATATAGATGACTGTTTTAATTGTTCTTTTATTGTTAATTGATTGTGCTGTTTTTGTGAGATGTTCAAACGAACATGACTTTTAAGTTTTAATCCCGGAATAAGCATTTAGAGGAAATTTTTGTTTGAGAGCGAATGCTTTCCATTAATTTATTTCAAAGACAATTCTCGGGTATCAACCAGGGTTAAATTTTTTACATAACGTTTCGAAAGCAAGTTCCGCCACCGTCGTCAGGTAGACTTATTTCACTTGTTTTTTATTTTTATTATTGTACGTTATTTTAATTAGAGATAAGAGAAACATTTTAGGTATCATTCAGAAAAAATCCATGTTAAGTTGCGGACCCTCATGTAAATACTTTTAAAGAAAATAAGGAGTGGTTTCCAAGCGAATTTTCGACTTGTAAGTTTGTAATTTCATATCAGAATTTTTGGATAAATTTAATTTCAAGCATGACTTAAAATGAGAATTAAGCAAGAAATAAAACATATCTGTTCAGTAAATATGAATGGTTAGGAGCGTCTTACGTAGGTAGGGTCTTGCGGCTGGACGCCACTTGCTAAATTAAATCCCAGCAAGTTGTTAGCCACAGCACAGGACAGGGCAGCACAGGACGGCTATGGCCAGGCGTTTCGTTTTGTTCCCGAGAGGAGGTGTTCAATCAGCGGAGTGCATTCTAGTTCCCCACCTGATTGAATGGCGCTCGCTCCCAACTCAGTCATTCTCCAAGGATTAGTCCTATTTGCATATGGATCGCATTGCCGTCTTAAATATTCTCATATATGCCACATTATATTATAATTTCCATTTCGAAGCACAACTCTCTAGTTTTAAAAGATGATTTTTTCTATAGAATACATACTTATTCATTTTTTGACAACAGGTCAACGGTTCAGACTTGCTATTGTGGATTATCTGATTATCTTAGCATTATTCAGAATGATATATTGCGTCTAACATTTAATTAAAATATTTACTATTCGTAACTTTCCGTTGTCATTAAAGCCTTATTGCAATTATGAATTATATTCAACAGTTATAATCAGAAAAGGAGAAGAAAGAAGACTTTAACTAAGAGACGGGATGGATTAATAGGACACGATTTTAAACATGAGGGTCTTGTGAAATTAGCATTAGAGGGAAGTGGCGGCTGGTGGATATGTACAAATATGCTACAGCACATGAATTAATTTAGGACGAATTATTTGTTTTGTAATTTTAAGAAACTTTAAAATAATAGTATTTTAAGAATGTGAAATTCTGCTTCATTTCGAAGACTTTCATAATTCTGAGAAAATTTCCGTTAGAGCCTGCATACTATATTCCCATAATATGTGACTTTTCCTAAAATTAATTTTCTTTATTTAAAAGTAAAAATACTGTCTTGTTAGGAATTTGCGCCAATATGGTTTTATATTTTTACAATTTTAAAATTTCGTTTCTATTACACGTGATGAAGACGAAATTACATATGTCGTGGGGTATTAACAACCCTGTAGATGTTGTAGTATTATCCTCCTAACATTTGTCATGGGGTGATGTAGCACATAACTTTAAATACTCACGAGCCGCAACCGATTATTGTATTTCTTGTTGTCCGGTGGCAGATACAAAATGAAATTACTTAAACATAAATACTGCTAATCTATAAAATAATCATAGTCCTTTAAAATTTCTATAGCCCTGAAAGAAAAAAGAGAAACACTACAAGAATTATATTAACTTAACACTTCACTTTTAAATTCGAATATGCATTTATTCCTAATAACCACTTCACTTCACACGCTTTTAGAGATTTGTCCTGAATTTGTTTTCCAGAAGAGGATTTCCTCCAAACACTCCCACAGGTAAATTATTCCAGTCATTGATGGTCCTATTTAGGAATGAGAATTTGCCAACATCTGTTTTTTGCTTTCTATATTTTACTTTGAATTGATGATCCCGTCTAACTATATAACTAGGCTTTTGAATTTTGGAGCTAATTCCAATCCATGGTTTTTGCCCCGTATAAGCTTTGAATAGCAAATGAAGCCTTGCTTTCTGCCTCCTTTGTGACAATATCTCCCAACCTAGTTGTTCTACTTTCTCGTTGCTATGACCCTGTTGCCCTACTCGCACAAAATTAGCAGCCCTTTTCTCATGTTTCTCTAATGATTTTATTTGATTTTTTCTATAGGGATTCGAGTATCGTCGAGTTGGCCTAATATATCCTTATATCAAACACTCCATTTGTGTGTGTGATTTATTTCACACTAGCTTGGTGTCGAGCAATGCTGGAAATTCATTTATATTAGCCCACCACAGTATTTAATTCGTCAGTAGTCTCTTTGTCAATATGTGATTAAATGTCACATTTTCCAAAATATACATTTTCACGCCCCGTACTTTATGAGATCTGAACTCATCGGAGCCACCGCGAAGACTCTGTATCTTAAGTATTTCAAGTCAAGAAATCAACCGATACCTGAAATAAGCACACACAGAAACAGTCAATTATATTTAAGAGGAGAAGATACTTGAACCATTTCTTCGGTCTGATTAGCGTGAAATAATGTCTATAGATACGTGAATATATTTACGAAAAATATAATTGAATGTGTGCTTCTCTGGTCTCTATATAACGTGCCTCATCATTTTTACTACAGATTATAAAACTTTATCAACTAATTAAAAAACCTACCTATAGAATGTTAATTAAATTTAAGGATTATTTCACGCCCTGAAGCAATGGAATCATCACGTTTGACAGTCTACGTGACGTCATAATGTATCCTGTTATATTTCTTTAAGATATGGCATTTAATGGTCTGAAAGGTGAGAAAGAAGAACTCTTGAACTCTTCGAAATATCGTCCAAACCTTCTCTGGACTGATTACCGCTAAACACCAAAATTTCATGGCAGTTGGGTGAATGGTATAAGAACGCATAAATTAAAACCTAATAAGTCGCAGTGTGTTTAACGACACAGCACAGTATACGTTGCTTTTTTCTACGTTAAGGGCTGATCACATGGAATACAATATGAATTTATACTACTGTAGAGATGAAAAATATTTTCTTCCTTATCTCGCGTGATCACCAGTTTTATCAATCTGTTTACGCTCTTTATGCACTAAACACATATCTTCTAGTTTTTAACTTTTCATCTCGTCATTCCAATCAATAGGAACTTACTTAACCAATTAATTCTTGTAATGTATAATTATTGACACCGTTCGAAATATAAATTATACGACTATTGTGTTGTTAGGATATTAATGTCTGTGGAAATCATGATTATATATTTGAACGAGGAAATGTGTAATGCGGAAGGTGTTTTATAAAACCCACCGAACAATGAATGTTGAATTAAATGAGTCTGTTGTATTGCGTAATATTTTAGAGGGCATATTAAGTTCAGTAATCGCCTCCCATGGTAACGCGATGCGGAGTTACGCTGCTCATTTCGTTTTGTTTTCCACGGGAAGGAAAACTCGTTACGACTTCCTTTCTCGTAAAACTAATATACCACCTTCTTTCATGGCCAACGACCCTACTTGCGGCATCAAGAAACTCGGTTATTAAATCCCACGGCCTCCTATGTCTTTCATCTCAGATGCTGTCCCCCGAGAGTCAATAACACCGAAAACGTCACAGACAAGGATAAACTAGTTTTAGCTGCTGCCCACACAAAAACAAGAATTACAATTTTCCTTGGAAGAATGAAAAATGATTGAGAAATAACTTTATAACTTCCCTTAATATTTACGAGTGATAAAAAATAACCAATATTAAATTTGTTATGAATAGCTTTTATAGCGTATTTTTTCCCTATTAGAAATTTTTTTCGAGATATTTTACTAAATACAGTTGGCCATATAAATTTATATGTAAATAGCAAACTGTATTTAGAAATATTTCTTTTAAACAGACGTTAATAATATGTATAGTTTACTATTTTCTTTTTTCTATATTCTGTAGCACTCTTTTACTAAATCAAGGAAGTTTTATTTACCAATTTAACAAATTACTTGCTATATTTTGCATGTATTGACGTTTCTGATAATATTGGTTATTATAATAAACATTATATATATATATATATATATATATATATATAAAATGAATCCCCATTTACCTTGGTCACGCTATAACTTGAGACGATTCTTCCGATTTCGTTCATCTTTTTTATACATTTTCTAATACTTCGTCAAAGGTTTTTACGTTAAGACTAATTAATAAAATTGCGCAGAAAATTGGAAAATTTCAGAGAACTTAATTAATAGAAGTCTGCTCTATTTGAAGCTCTAATCTGAATAAGGGTGCCTATCTCCTCGGCCTGGACAACCTTCTATTTCCCCCTCCACATTGCCCGCGCCATAATGATTTTTGGAAAGTTTTGATAGACTAACACGTGGTATACATCAATCGGGGTAAGACTCAGCTACTACCCCTAGTGACGGAGCTGGAGGGAGTAGAAAATTTCAATAAGCAAAATTGGCCAATATTTTTATCATATAAATACATTCTTGGATCAATTAATTTGATAGTGTCTCCTCCGATACTGCTATCGCATAATGTCAACATAAAGGGGAGTTTTCTTAGGGGTGGAAGTGGACGGACATCACATAAATCTAACCAGAAAACAATCAAGATTGGACTTTAAACAGCTGTAATGTGAGCCACTGAGTTTAATTCTGACATAAAAATGCAATTAAAGTTACAGATCATCCCCTAAGAGAGATTGGAAGGAGGTAAAACAGACTTCCGCATACGGATGGAACAATTTCGACCAAATTTTGAACGTGTTCTTGGCGAACTGAACTCAAGACAATTAGTGTATTACACAGTTGGGGCTGAGGGAACGGTAATTTTTAAAAATTCATAAACTGCCGTTATTTCCTTAATTAATTTGATAGCGTTTCCGGTTAATTTGTTTGCATATAATTTCAAACCCATTCGTCGCTGGGCTGTAGGGAGCGTCATATGAAAATAAAAATTTAAGTTTCGTATCGAAATAGGTCTTATTGGTGTCTTCATTATGAAATTTTCCATGCAAATTAAGTTGAATTTCATCTCTAATAGGGGAATTAGACAGGCTAAGTTACTTCTGCTTAATACATTTAAAGAAAAGAAAACGTTTGACAATTTTTTCCATATTTCTTGCGACCCCAAAACAAAATATTTTGGAGATATGAAACAACTACAACCCCTTAGGGGAGGGGGTGTAACTTTTATATGGAATGAAGGCTCATATGTGCGTCGAAAAAAATACTTGAGAGCAATAACATTTATAGACTCTCTCTGACAATATTTGTGTATAATTTCAACTCCTAGCAGCATGTGAAAGGTGAGGGTGAAAATGAGTCATATGAAAATAACAATGTAAATGAATGAACAAAGAGAAACAAAGTAAGGGTGATAGGCACAATTATGCTTATATTTTAAATGTTATTGAATTTAGTGTAATGATTCAAAATTATAAAAATATTTAATGGGGGAAATGCCTAAATAGTGGGAGTGGAAAGTGGATGCCGCCAAAGAGACTCTGATCTCGAAGACGCCGCGGACAGAAAAATATAATTTTTTGTCGCGCTAGGGAAAGACCGAAGCAAGGGAATATTTTCCCGTGAGATATGCAATGTGATTGGCAGATTACGGCTCTGGAAAGGGGAATCCGAGAAGATGAAATGGCGGACGGGAGCAGAATTTGGCATTCTGGTCCCAACAGTACAAAGAGAGTTTTCGTCCCTAGCAGCCAACAATGGTTTTCAGACTTATCCTGGGCCGTCTAAAGGTAAGAAATCATCAGGCTTGGGCATGACTCAACCACAACAAAGAGCCTACAGCTTCCGGATCACCGAGAGGGAGAGAGACGACACATTTCCGCCAAGGTTAATCCAATATGCTATTCATTTATTCTCCCAAGCTCATTATAAATGCCGGCGAACAAATATACATCTTATTAAAATGTTACGTAAAATAAAGTTGTAATTGTTCGGAATATAATCTTGTTTTTTATCATTATAATCATCAAACCCACCCAATTGAACAGCGTCGACGTCAAATTATTTTATATTTTAGGTTTTAGATTGTTAGTAAAAAAATAAGAGTACCAAAGTTGACATAGTAGGGTACTGTTGGTTGGAGTAGGAAATGACAGATGGAGGTTTAATAAATAACGAATGTTGTAATGCCCCAAAAGTGGAAACAGAAAGTGAATATGGAGCAGGTATGTGTCCTCTCAATGGCAACGTCGCTTTTGTAAAAGCTGTAAAATGATGTGCTAGGTCTTGGAATATATCTATGCACTTTTAATAAATTGTTTTGTACATTTCAGATGATGGCCGTCGAACCGAAAGCTTCTGAAAATTTGTGTTTGCAATAATTATTTACAAGTTTATATCAATTACACAAATGTACAGTTTTTATGCGAGCTAGTAAAGCATATGCTTTATATTATTAGCTTATATAGTAAATAACGTTAGATATGTTACTTATATCCAAAACTCCGAGTGACTGTACGGAAAATATTCTGCGCAAGTACGTGCAGCTTTGAAAATTTAATTAAATTTTACTTATTTCTTGAATGGTATATATGTAAATGTATTTTTGGTAAAAATTTTCAGATGATGTTTTTCTTGTCGTCGCGAGCCGTGGAGTGAGAAGACCCGTCATAAGATCTTTCACACGAGTGCGCAGCGGCTGTTATATTTTATGATTTCGCAACGGATATGCGGAGCGAATCCAAGTAGAAAATGGAGAAGGGGCGTCAAGAACGCGTTCGTTCCATTGTCATGATTGAGAGTAAAACCCCGCCTGCTTCTTTCCACTCCCCAGGGGCAGCAACTGGAAAGGGACACTAATTAGCATTACCGGAACTTATCAATTTCCAATGGGAAAGGGAAATCATAATTATTATTAATCAAAACCAGTTGTAACAGAATTGCTCTCTTTAAGAATGGAATTTGGCCGACTTCACATGTGACAAATTGCTATAAAATTTCAAGAAAAAATTATTTTTGGCATTGCCTTCTATATACGTCTAGGAACTACTACAAAGTAACTTAAGTGTGTTTTATCCGTGGCAACTGTTGCCGTTAGAATATGCCCGTCTCTAGCAATGTGTGAATTTGTCACTAACATCATTGTAAAATATGTAACTTTATCCGGTACAATTAGCTCGTTAAAACGATTCCCCATAATTTAATTTAAAAAATATAATTTAAATTTGGATTAGTTTAAAACTAAGAAAATAGGAGTGGCTTTAGAATAGTATTTTCTACAAAAATGTGAATTCCTGATGACGAACGTCTTACGAAATTGGGAAAGCATCAGCCTATTCTCGAAATAATTATAGGTAAGGCAGAAGTTTAGTTATAAAGTAGCATAGAAGCGCACACGGAACAAGGGCATTGCTTGAAATGTATGACTTTATATCAAACTATTCTTTGCAAAATTACATAGAACATACTTCTTTCTAAATATATTGTAATAATATTGTGAATATACTGCAAAAGCTTTTCCTTTAGTACAAATATTGAATACATTTATATACTATTAATCTGAAATTAATGTCGGTAACAGTATTCGTGGGAAAATAGCTTCCCTCCTCCTTGTATAACCATATCATAAGTGATAACGGTAAACTGAACATATTACACAAATATATGCTATATTTTTCTCTAAATCTTTTTCTCGCTAATTCTTTTCACTAGATTTTTGTCCATTTAAGGACTTTGCATGGACAGATTTATTAGAAAATGTTATTTACTACTTATATGTACTTCAAAACATGTTCTATAAATGTGATTGTAAATGTTTTGATAAGATCAAGGAAACAGAATAAGAAAAAAGCCGGCCTAGGTTCATGGCATTTGTAGATTTAGAAAAAGCGTTTGATAATGTGAACTGGAACACATTATTGAGGATTATGAGAACTCGTATGAAATATCGCGAAATGAGGCTTATACATTACCTCTACAGAAGACAGGCAGCAGTAATTAGAATGGAATATGAAAAAAAGAAAGCAGAAATCAAGAATGGAGTCTTTCGCTCATGCTGTTTGACTTATATATACAACAGGCGATGAAGAAAGTTAAAATGGAATATGGAAATGGAATCATACTGCAAGGAGAAAAAATAAAACCCTACGCTTTGCCGATGATATTGTAGTATTAGGGGATTCAGAAGAAGACTTGGAAACCATAATAAATGGCATGAACGTGGTCCTGGAAAAGAGTTCAATATGAGGATTAATAGAGAGAAAACCAAGGTAATGGAGTCTATTGTGGGAAACAGCGGAATAACAAAGGCTGTTAGATTGGGAAGGGATATTTTGACGGAAGTTAAAGGAATTCTGATACTTGGGAAGCGTAATATCTAGGGATGGCAGAAGTATAGTAGACATACTATAGAGTAGGATAGCACAGGCAAGGAAGGCATTCGTGAAAAAGAGGAATTTACTTCCGGTAGTATAAGTGTGAATATTAGAAAGGTTAGCATGGACCAGTCTTTGGACTGAATACCACAACAGCAACATCATAGACAAGTTAACGATTTCGAAACACAGGAATACATTTGCGGGTGTTGCTGTTTAATTGTTTCGTGCGTGTAGGGAAGCAGAAACGCAGTTCGCACCTCAGCTGTTTGTGTATTCTGGAGACGGAATGGCGCACAAGATACACCTGCGGGAACGAGATGTAATTACCGACGGATAATTCGGCGTGCGCGTGTTGAATTCTAGCCAAGTCTACCTCAAGGTGATTTTTCTTACATAGTAGATTTTTTCTCCTCCATCAATTCCAGTAAAGCCGACTCCGAATTAGAATTATGAATGGAATATCCGTTGTAAAGATCCGACCCGTATTAATATCCTGAACCTACCTAAACACTCAGAATATGGTACACTAGTTGACAGTAATTGTCACTTTTTCTCATTTACATGACACGAATAAAATGTTTCTTTCCATTTGGGCAACACATGACTCTGTAACTGTTCACTTAGAAAATAATATTTTGTGTAGGATTCTTTAGAATATATTTACCCTTAATATGCCGAGAAATAAACGGAACACTAGCTCACATTTGGACCTGGAGCAGCGAAATTGTTTGGAAGTTTGTTGAAACTCATGTGATACTTTCATTTTGTGTAATAAGCACACATATCTAATTTCAGTTTTTCATTGGTACTCTTACGATACGCATGCATGCTTAAATAATTTTGCCGCTATTAAATGTACTTCAATTGTTGCTGTTGTGGGGTTCAGTCCTAAGACTGGTCTGATGCAACTCTCCTTGCGAAAGCCTTTTCATTTCCACAAAACTAAGATATACCACATCTTCCCTAATCTGATTAACGTATTCTATCATTGTCCTCCTTCTCCACGCACTTCCCTCTAATGCTAATTTTACAAGACCCTCGTGCCTTAAAACGAGGCCTATTAATCTATCCCTTCTTTTCGTCAATATCCTCCATATTGTTTGATATTCCCCTATTCTGTTAAGAACTTCCTCGTTAATGATTCTATCCTCCCATCTCATTCTCCTATAGCACAAAGCTAACAAAGCTGGACATTGAGAGAAATAGAGAAAGTTTTGGCGCGGGTAAAAAAAATATAGGAAGAGTCGAGTCCGCACAGTCGGGGCTGAGAACGCGGCATAACACACATCCGAGCCAGGGTGCAAAGCTTGGTTTTCCATGATCAGAACACGTCCAAGCAGAAATTAACATTTACGGAAGATTTCGGGGTGTGAACGCAGAGAAAGGAAAGTCACGCCGGAGGGGCCTAAACGTTTACGGCTCCGACCTTTTTGACGTACGCGACGGAGAACACCGAACGAGGAAGAAGACATTGAGAGCGAGGACCCTGACGTATTTTCAACCGAATTCCAAGTAGTAAGTGTTCAGTTTCATCCTCCTCTTATTTCTATGTCTGCCTGTGTCCCCTGAGAGAAAGAGAAAACTCACCAAATTTATCATACAAAACATTTAAAAAAATAACCTTTTAGAAATGGCAGACTTAATTGGTCGTAGCAGTAGTAAATACTAACTCTTCAGGAGAAGTGGTGTATATCCTATAAAATTCAGCCACTCAACGTGTGATATGACTGCGAGAAACACAGCTCGAATAATTTTCAATCGTAATCTATTGTATCTTCCTTGACGTTATCTCATTGACAGCTGCTTGATGCGTAATTTATTTTCCCACGCCAGAAAATTGGGGGATAGTTAGCTCTGGAAAATTAAGTAAGTCGTCGGTGAGAAGTAGGTGAGGTGTCAGAGAACAGAAGAAGCAAACAGATGTGAATATTAGGATATTGAAGTCTCGTTTATTAAGTAAAGAGCAGTTAGTAATATTATGACGACTGGTGAAGCTGCGTTGGTAGCAGGAGTTGGTTCTGAAGGCGTGGAAAGGAGACGCATTATCATCTGTAGCATAGCCCTTCTGATGCACGGATTAGTGCACCTGAGATAGAAATTGAATGTCTTGTGATTGCAAAATCCCATGGCCTCTGTTATTAGGTATTAGTAAAAGTGAAGGTAAATTGAGTGACAAATTGAATGTGTTGTGAGTGATTGTAAAATGCCATGGATTATGTTATTTGGCAGCAGTGACAAGTGAAGGTAAATTGAGTGGGTACAAATTTTATGAGCACCATTTGGAGTATTGGAGGTAAAACAGAAAAAGTAAGGTATATGGAATAAGGTAGATGTAAACTATGTGACAATTTCGATAGTATTAAATCTTTAAATGGTAATAAATATTTCAGTGTATTCGATATATGTAGTATTTAAATTTTAAGATGTTTAAGATAATTTATGAAAATATACAATTAATTAAAATTAATTTGATTTTATTCAGAATCCACACTTGTTATAAGACCTATAAACGATCGCATTAAACCCTTTAAATTGGTTAGTCTGATGGCGTTAAAATCTAACTATTAACGTTATTAATAAAATCAAATTTTATGATTCAAAGTTGCTTTTTAAATTGAAGAATCTTACAATCTTCTTGCTTAAATTCTGAATAAATTCAGATACTTGATACTCATCTGCACTCAACTTCCTGATAAAAAAATTTAAGCTTTAATTTTTTAATGTCACATGAAATATAAGCATATCATTTTCGTTATTGCTTAATACAGTTGTGCAGAGCTTCTTCAACTTCATGAAATTCACTCATTTTAAGTGTGTTTCTGTCCCTAGAAATTTCCTCTATAGATTTAATAAATTTTGCGATTTTCTTTGTTGTTATTACTATCATAGACTGTAGCTCGTGAAATAGCATAGAGTCAAGTTATCGCAGTCGGAGTTTCACCATACTCACACCTCTTAATGTCCCATTTATCGTTTAAAGTCAGCGTTTTATTCTTTCGCTTTGGACTTGTGATCGCCATTGAACTGAACTTTTTAAACGAATTGAATAAAGCTTTGGTAGTAAAACATAACGCACAAAACACTACTCCAACTGTTCGAACAGAATCGCTTCCCCCTGAACATTCAGGCACATAATTTACCATCATGCCCTCATATATCCTCCAATAATCAGTTCACCGCCTGTCTACCCTCAGATACTCACAAAAACAAAACAAAGAAAACCTAACCCAACTTCAATCCTGATCCTTCAATTATGTGATACATTTCAAAACCCATATCTTCATGTAAATAATGTTAAAATTAATTATTTTAAGTGATATTTTTATTAGTTACGTGTAACCTGTCACAAACAACGGTCACAAGAGAAGCACTTAAATTTTTGGGACATTGCAGGAAACTAAATAACATTTACTTAAAAAAATAAAAAAAGTCATGACCATTGGACAATATCGGACGGAGCAAACTTAGCGAAAGGCCCCCAAAAAGAGTGTTGTATTTCATTCAAAATGGGTTCAACTTTAACGATTGTTTTGACGGGTCCTTTATGAATTTTGAAAGTTGGAAGCATGGTATTTTCATGCGTCAGGATGCTTCCAGGAGTACACATTACGCGTAGTCGAGGCTTCTGATCTTCACGCTTGAATTTCTCGGAAATATACTGGTGGCAAATTTTGTGCGCCATTTTTGGTACTATTGCAGGAGGTTTAGGACGTACGACCTGAAAAAAAAGAAGTAGACAATATTCACTTAAAATAATAGTTGTACACAACATTTTATTCAATTCCTTTCTGAATTCATACATTTTTCGTTACCTTAACTTATAAAATGGTCAACATATGGTTTTTAATAAACTACTCTGTACTTCATAAAGAACGACCTTTCTACTGCCTATACAAATTTCTTACAAGTAGCATTACAATCATATCTTCTGTCATTCCCTTGTAGCAGTTATCTTTTCTCAGTGCTCCTTCGTTATTTTTCACGATAGTTGAAAATGAGGAATTTATTAGTGAACGTTTGTCCCTATTGAGACTAAACTAAGAGAGGCTGGTACATATGTGATCACGCGCTGAAGCACATGAATTAATTGATGAAGAATTATTTCTTCTGTAAATTTTAAGAATGTCTGGAAGACTTAACATATGGTTTGTGATGTGCTGTAGCGCGTGATTCATGTCTGGAAAGAAAGTGTGCATGCGTAGTATTTTGTTTCACGTCTCTGGCCAACCCGGAATACTCCACGAACTTTTAAATGTTTTTGTTGAATTAATAAATATTTACTGTTTATGGACTTTTTGAGGTTTATTTGAATCAACCAAAGGATATTCAAAAGAAAAACCATTTAAGGGGCCACATTTCTAAGACTTTCATAACTTCTGAATACAATACTCCATCATGCGTGGCTTATTCCTAAAATTACCTGTCTTTATTTAAAATAAGTAAAAATACTTTCGTGTTAGTAATTTGTGCCAGTTTGAATTTATTTTTTCACGCTTTGAACAAATTAGTCCCTAGTAGATTGACTGAATTAAAAAATAACATATTACGGCTTGTGGAGTATTATCAACACAGTAGCCGTTGTCTTATTAATAAAGTACATATTGATCACCGTAAAAATGGTTGCTTAGGACCATGTTTTATATAACTTTAAAAACTGACGAGCCGCCACTAGAATAAACCTAAGTTATATAAATCATTTGCATCTAATCGAATAGCTGTACTCGACAGTGATGTTCTGCAGATATATATACTTCGCTTTCACTCCAAATTTTTAGACCTCATGACAAACACATCATACACACACACACACACACACACGGGGTGTGTGCCAGAGGGATTCCTACACTCAATTTAAGATCCCTCTTTCCTGTCAATATTAATTAATATACGTATTATTGTGGAAATTCTACCTTAAAAATCTCAGAAATAGTTTATTATGCTCATTTTCTCTCCAACTTGGAAATAATAGGTTTTCAGATCTAATAATATAGCAAAATATTAACCGTGCAACCAATGACTGTAAGACTGTTGTGTAACAAGGCACTTATTACTAGGTTCCTGAAATTATCAATCAATCTGTAACTAATTAAAGTCCATTGTCTTCCAAAAGTGTTCAATCAGTGATGAATATACAAGAAATTTTTGTTGCCTTACATCGGCCTTACCTTTAACATTGTCATACATCCATTAACGAGTAAAAATGTGCGTTAGTGTTCACATAAAAGTGTAGTGCCACTTGTGAAGTTTGCTCTTAAATGTTTCTTTTTAAAAAAGTTCATTGTACCTATGCTTTTCATTACATCTTTCACTGGTATATTTTATATAATTTTCAATTTACATATGTTTTGTATTTGTCTGTGGCATTAATGTATTTTTATATTGGTATTTTTTCCTCAGTTGGGAACCAATGGATTCAATAAATAAATCGAAATAAATCTACATAAATATATATTATGCGACTAAACATTTTGTGAGTGCTTTAACAGAAACTTAAATATACAAAGTTCTTATTAATAGTTCCAATAATATTATAATTAGTTTTTAGACATATTGTGTCTGCGACATTCATGATGTCTCTACTGTTACCAATTGACTGCTATAAGAGATCGAAGGTAAGATAGTTTAGAAATACCTGTGTCTTGAGCAAATACGACTGAGGTGGCCCTGGTTTTCTGACTCCAGGTTGTACAGTTTCGTTGATGCAGTAATATCGGAAGCGGTACGTGTTGTTCGGAGTAAGAGCAACTCTGTAGGTACATCCGCACTTGTCGAAGTAGGGTCGTACATCTATTTGTTTAGCGTCTAGGACTTTAGACTCCACCATACGATATAGGGCCTGTCACAAAATTAGTAACGATTGGAAGACTTGCTTTTTGTAAATAGCAAAACTCCTAATGTCTCCAAGAACCACAAAAGCCATAAGATAAAAATATGGGAAAGTATTAGTTCATAAAATGTTATAGACATCATACCACAGTGTTTTAAAATATTACTGGTTTGATTCTGTTCTCAATTTTGGTGGTCGTGTCTATGGATAAAATGACTACAGTTATTTGCTAGATAGGAAAGTCCACGAAATAATGCTTATAAATATATTTTCTTAGACGGTGTGTGAATGATGCATACCTATTTGGCACTGTATATTAAATTTAAGGGACTTACCATAGCAGCATGTGGTGATATTGTGTTACCAAACACGAATAATGATACCATTGGTCGAGGTTTCTTGATGCTGTTGAGAATATCTGCAATACCTTGCCCCTGTATTTTGTTGTAGCTTATATCCAACAGTCGCATCTTCGTATAAGGCAAAGCGAAACTCAAAGCTCTGAAATTGAAATGCACAGCTTTGTCACCTATTGCAACATAACGGGTCATTCAATAATTTGTGGTAGTAAACAAATATTTATGCTAATACAATAGTTACCTTACCAAAATAGGATTAAAAATAGCCATATTCTACTATTTTACACCACAGTAATAATTCATGACATTTATAAAAAAAATTTAGGGTGATAGGCTACATATGGGTGATCGAATAAATGGCAACTTTTCTTTATTAGCATTTGAAAGGGTCATGCGGAAGGAAGAGGAATGCAGCCAAGGATTTACTAGGGTCACCGGGCTATAGTTTAAGGATCCTACCTAAAGAGATACAGGATAAACTAGAATTAGGTAGGTTGGGAGAGGAGTTAACCGTGATAGCGCAGTATTCCCTTTTCCGTGCCTTCCCCAGTTTAGGAGGCTTCTGACAGGGCCAGCGAACTGCTCTTAATGTAATCATAAGGTCTGCGAACTCGAAGTATACACCTCTCAAAATGTGTAGAGTTGCCCCTGCTTGAGCGCAGTGATCACTTATCCCAGGTACAAAAAATTTAATATTCTTTACACTACTTTTATCGAATAAATTTCTTTTAGATATCTTTTAGAAACAAATATGAATGAAATAAGTATTACTATTTTTATTTATTTCAACTCGAATTTTTTCGCCAACAATAAACTGATAATACCAGCAATCATCCTACATAACGAAATATGTAGCGGCTGCGAGAAACATTAGAATAAAATTACAAGAAACAAAAGTGTATACGAAACTAACGGGTCGTTACAATACATATATTGGGCTCCTTATACTCTCACTTCAATACCTCATCAGTGTCATTTATAGTTCATTCATGGAAGCGTCAGATTGTCGCTTGCTCGCTTCCCCGCTACTCCTTCAAAGTTTCTGGACACAAAGCTTAGTTCTCTCTCAGTCTTCCACCTTTGCAATGTGTGAGGCTTCACACTCCTCGATCGCCCTTCCTGCAAAAGTAACATAACGGCTTGTCGTCCTCTCACGCCCGGCTAATTATTATGCCTTTTCGGAGCTCTTCAGAAATAAAGGTCCGGATACTCCCCACTACACATCTGAATTTGCCAGTTTCCTCTGCTATCAAACCCGCACTCACACACATCCGTTCACTCTGATCGCCAATCACCTCCTGTTTGAATTATACATCCGTTCTCTCCGATCGCCTAACACGTTTCTCTCCAACGGCCACCACCGTTCTCTCAAAACACAACCTTTCTCTCTGACCTCCGGGCCCGCTCTTTTAAAACACAGGGTGGCACATCCATCTCCCTCGTTGTCTAAGCCCGCTCTGCCTCTGCAAGTTATTTCGTACCTACGCAATATTACTTCATAGTTGCTTATGTCAGACAGCGACTTCACTAACCCAACATCAAGTCTGCACAGCTACATCCGCGCTCAAACGTCCAATTTGAGCAGTAATTAACTATTAACAATAATTATAAACTTACTTACTTAACAAATTCAATTAAAGAAACAAACTTAATAATTTACGTTTAGCAGCCCTACTTAAATATAAAACGAGGTATGTAAAAACGCAGGTGCCTTCTGATTTTTTTACATAGCTTAATTTTAAGGTTCAAGGGATGTATGGATTATTAATTTAATGATGTAATTTGAAGGGGATTCGGGAGCAATTCTCGGTAATTGTTGTCGTTGTGAAGTGCAGTTGGGCCTACAACGAAGTAAGTTTTGTGTAACGACAGTAGAGGCCAACAACAATGAAGACTCAAATTGGCTAAAAATGTGTGAAGCCCCGCAGGGAAAATCGCGCGGGAAACTCCCGGGGGCATGTGTGAAATCCCGAGGGGAACCACCGTGATTTTGTGTGAATATCCGGTGGCGGGGAACTCCCGGGGCGAGAAGTTAAAAAGGAGATGAGACGGAGCAGATGGGATCAGAAGGACAGACGAGATCAGTCGGGGAGAGAGAGCAGACGAGGAGAGACAGAAAACCCGAAATTTACTTTCATTATAACTGCATTTCGAGTATTCGATATATTCTACGCTACGCACAGAATTCTTTATAACCATTTTTTAACACTATGATACAACATTCTACCATCGTATAAATAGCGCTGTAAAACGAGTTTATTTTAAGAAACAACTCCTCAGGAAGTCGAATAATGTAAGCGGATGTTATTTCACAAACATGAGCATAGCTTTGACAAAGGTAAGGAAGGTTGAATGATATTGAGGCTTGTGAGATCCTACCTGGCTCCTGAGTCTCCGATGCAGTTGCTCGCCAACATTAGCGCCTTTAGTTCTGATCGTTTCCTCAAGTAACCTGCTAAGAAGTCGGCGCCTAGATCACCTATGCTGTTACAAGATAAATCCAGGCACTGGAGAGTTTGGTTCCACTGCAAACCTTCAAGCAGAGTCTCAATATCGTGGTCCGTGAACTCAGTCTTCTGCATGTGAAGTTCCAGTAGATTCTCGTTAACCTGTCTCAACGATAGTCACTTAAATCATATTTTTGTATCTATTTACAAATCAAGTAGTGTGTTCTCAACACGTATGCTGACGACTACCTAATTCTAGGTTCAGAGTTCTATTGAGAGAAGAGGTACATTAAAGGCACTTAGTGGGATAATACACAATTTGTGGAATTCTAAGATCTATCGTATAAAACTACCAAATACGAGTAAAAACTAGGGTCGGTACCAGTTAGTTAATTTATGTTTAGAAAAAGACTGAAACTTAAAATAATGTTTTCTCAATAATTCTTGTTTGTAGGGCGACAATTTAATAAGAGAGCATCTGAACCATAGAAGATATCGATCCCGTCACAACTTTGCAGACTAAAACTTATGCTCATATTTATATATCAAAATGAATCCCTATTTCACTTAGTCACGCCATAACGTGAGAATGACTACCGATTTCATTCATCTTTTTTATAAGTTTTATAATACTTTGTACAAGATTTTTACGAAAAAAAATTAAGAAAATTGCGCAGATAATTGAAAATTTCAGAAAACTGAACTACGAGAAAGCCACTTTCGTTCCGCGCGTTTGAATTACAATCTGAATGTGGGTTGCCTATCTGCCTCGCCTGGACGACCTTCCACTTCCCCCTCCATATTGCCCGCGCCATATCGATGTTTGGTAAGTTTTGATAGATTAACACGTGGTGTACATCAGTCGGGGTAAGAGTCGGCTACTACTCCTAGGGGCGGGGGTGGAAATTTTAAATATATAAAAACATTCTTGGATCAATAGCAGTATAATTTCAATACCATACATAATCAAAGGGGAATTTTCTTAGGGGTGGAAGTGGAGAAGCATCACATAAAAATAACCAGAAAACAAACGAGATTGAGCTTTAAACAGCCGCAATGTGACATAAAAATGCAATTTAAGTTACAGATCATCCCCTAAGGGGGGTCGGAAGGTGGTAAAACAGACATCCGCAAACTATCTTTAACGGATGGAACAAATTCGACCAATTTCTGAACAAGTGTTCTTGTCAAATCGAAATTAACACAATTAGGGCAATACACGGCTACAACCACTTGGGACGGGGCGGAGTGGCGGTAATTTTTAAATATCTTTAAACTGCCGTTATTTCCTTAATTAATTTAATAGCGTTTTCGGTTAATTTGTTTGCATATAATTTTAACCCTATTCATCGTGGGGCTGTAGGGGACGTCATATGAAAATAAAAATCTGAAGTGTGGTTTCGAAATAGGTCCTATTGGAGTCTTCATTCACGTTTAGAATGGGAATTGGACGGGGTAAAACGCACTTCTGCGTGATATAAAGAATAGAACAAATTTGACAAAATTTTGTTTCCATATTCCCAAAATCAATCACTTTGGAAATAGAGACGGGCACTCCCCTAGGGGAAGGGGTGGAACATTTATATGTGAGCCGAAAAAATTCTTCAGGTCAGTAACATCTATAGTGTTTCTCCGACAATATATGTGCATAATTTCAACCCCTTGCAGCATGTGAGGGTTGGGGGTGGAAATCAGTCATATGAAAATAACAAGGAAACTATCAAGTTTGGTGTCTAAACCGGTGTAATGCGAGTCGCTGTGTAACATTTCGACTTTTAATGTTCGATTTAAGTAAAAATTCATCCCTTAAATGAGGGATCATTTCTATTCTGTTAGAGCCCAGTAAAATATTTTATCCCTGTTTTTTTGTACCGGGATTATATTTGAATGTCTCGAGATACTGGGAGTATGTTTGAGGTTCATATTGTGACGTTTTCGATTCCGGTTAAATCATGTGTTGAACAAAAGTTAAATAATGTACCGGAATAATATAAATAAATATACGGGCAACGCCGGGTCCTCGGCTAGTATATGATAAATAACTACGGGAAAGGGCCTGTAAGAATTATCTTTGTCCCCAAAATGTGTCACATTTCATAGGCTCCTGTAAATGTCAAACGTAAGCATATGCAAAAGATATTGAATAATTACACTATTATTTCAGTAATGCCTTTCAATACAAATAGAAATTCTGTGATACTTAAATCATTCTTTTATAATAATGCGAGATTAGCGTTTGGAAGTGAAATGAATTGTAGCCCTAGATTGTGTAATGACATATAATCTAAGAACATTATGGTGCTATCCACTAACAAGACTTCACAAGTCATTACTTCATGACTCATTGAGTGAACTTCTGTATATCAATTACCCAATTAGAATTACTGGTTTTTGAAAAGGAACCATCCTCATCATGTTCATTAAGAATTTTTAAAATAACACATTATATAATATAAACAGGAATTTTATTTACAAAAGTTTATGTAATGGGTAATAAAAACTTTACTGTTACTGTTTTGCAAGTTATTATATTTAAAAAAGGTAGCTTTCGGCAGTTATACTGCCATACTTATCATAATAATATACAAATCAATCAATATATTGTTTATAATTCAATTATTAAAAAGATTTACACAATATTAGATCTAATAACTATTAAAAAGGATATAAACATATTTACATACCTTGTACTCATGCGCTATTTTATAATATCCTTATTTTACGTACAAAGTACGTTGTTAAAATATAAAATATTTGTTTTTCTACACGTCGTCCGTTACAAACGGGCGGAAAACCTGGGTTGATCGATTGTGTATGATTAACATCGATTATTTATTTTGTATGTAATCAGAAATATTATGTAGTAGCATAATGACTTGTATATATTTAATTGTCGTATAATATTGAGTATTATTGTAATTTATTGACGCACTCATTTCTGAAATTCATTCTGCGAATCTGAGTTTGCTTTTTAAATTGTTCATGTATAAAATACGTGTTTTGTCGAATGCGAATTCATGATTATTAGTTTTTACGTGGAATGATAATGCTGTACTATATTTCGATTTGGCTTTGAATGTTTCTTTATGATTGTACATTCTGGTTTTAATATTAATTTTGGTATAGCAGTTTTTACATGGTATTTTATATTCTACATTTGTAATATTGTCTAAAACAATATTAGGTAGGTTTCTAATACGATTATTATGTTTAAAAGTGAAAATTAACTCATTTACATCGAAGTGTTTTAAAATATTCACAATTTTATACGTTAATGTGTGTACATGTACGTAGGTTTCTCTTTAATTCTGGTAATATTCTCTGTAGTTTGTGTGTTAATATTTTCTTCAGAAGCATCTGGTTGGTCGATTATTGTCAGTTTTTTGTTATTGACTGGTGTGAAATATTGTTTGATTTTAGTTTGCGAAGATTTTATTTTATTATTATCCTGATAAATTGAAATTCTTTTGTTACTTATAGATAAAATTTGGTCATTTATAATGATCGGTGTTAGTAATTTAGTGTGGTTTTAAACCATAATTTTTTAATTAGTTTATCAGGAAAAATCTATTTGTTAAAATATTTTCCATATTGATTTTGACGTTAATTAAATTTTTTGTCCGTTAATTAGATAACTTTAGAAATTAAGTTGTTTAGAATCATAAAAGGGAGGTGGTTTGAGAAGAAATTTAGGGTAGTATTGGACGCTCTAGGTTTCGAATACTATGTGGTTTAAAGCTTATCATCAGTGATTATCGTCATATCTAAAAAATTAAGTCTATTATTTTCGTGTTTCTATAGTGAAGTTTATTCTATTGTTAATTTAGATAATTGTTCGAGAAATAATTCGGTTTCTTGTCTCTTGACGATGACAAACAGATCGTCAATGTATTTCACTAGTAATTTTGGTTTAATCTCTGACGTTGAAATAGTTTTCTTCAGGATATGGTTCTTAAGATACCGGCTATATTCACACT
The DNA here is from genome assembly GCA_034510155.1 of Eucriotettix oculatus. Lineage (NCBI taxonomy): Eukaryota > Metazoa > Arthropoda > Insecta > Orthoptera > Tetrigidae > Eucriotettix > Eucriotettix oculatus. The sequence goes on from CM067379.1 coordinate 118,100,274, forward strand.
AAGGCATCCTCCCACTGGTAATCCATAAATTTGTTATTCCATTGGCTTTTATATACAAAGTAGCCATTTTCTACGATTAATTTGAGTCCTTCGATATATATATATATATATACTTTTAATATGAGTATATGGTTCAATTGATGACCAATTATCACTGATGAGTTTAAAAGCTCGTTGTAAGGGTGTGTTAGTGTATAACGAGACAACATCTTTTGGCCCCTGATTATCTATCTATACCAACATAAAATTGAAGTGTCTATCTGTTAGCCTCTGATTGTCTGTCTCTATGTTTGTCTCGAATAGGCTCCGAAAAGGCTCAACGGATTTCAATGATAATTTTAGGGTTGAAAAACAGGAGATCTAACTTAAATATTCCTGAATATTTCAGGAGATATTAATATATATGTATATAATGTTTATTTATAAATATTTCTTATACGCCCAAATTAAGTAAATTGCATTTAAAATTGCTTTAGAAAGCTTTATTATGCAATGTATACAAATACATAAATTAAGAGCAACGTCTTGGCTCGCCAGCAGCGTAATTGGAGCTGCCGGGTTTTATATTTTACACGGTGGTTAACACAAGGAAACCTTTTTGTTACATTAACATAAAGAGGTGGTATGGTCAACATTCGTTGCACCACTTGGGTAAGGAATGTACTTAACTCGCATTAAAGTCTCCCCAAGTGAATGCGAGTTGCATATACTCTTGATCTGTTTATGCTCCGAAGCACTCCATCTATTGTTGAAGTAGGATTTGCGCCGTTATTAACCTATTGTTGGCAGAGAGCGAACTCCCTGCGAAATAATAAACTTCTTTGGATCGTCGATACGATGTATACGAAAATTGGTTTTATTTGTCACGTCAGGTAAATTTTATACTAATTGATCATAAATAGATGATACCGTACATTTTATATATTCAATGAATTCAACTTCATCAAAATTCTGTACCTATTGTTTCGTTTTTAGGGCAAAATAAAAAGAACTATTTCGGCGCGAAGGAAGTCGCGGGGTTTAGCTAGTCTGAAATAAAATCAAAGCAGGACAACATTTTACGTCATAATTAGTATTTATGGGAGATCTCTGGATAGTGCTGCTACTTAACGGCAACTCTAATGGATATTTTTAGAAAGAAAGCAATACGATTTGAGCATCACGTTTGTCAGTTGTGGTACATTGTGTTGTAAGTTGCTTTGTTATATTTACAGGTCACAGAATAAGAGAGATGTAAAATGTTGTAACAGTAAGCCTTTGTTAAACGTTAGCATTAAATCATGCTCACTTCCAGAGTGGTATTTGTTTACGTTAGTTTTGTTAGGTTATAAATTTTATATATGCTTTTTATTGAAACGCATTTGTCTCGACTGATCTGTTAAAGATTTGTGGGCTGTATTTCTTTTATAACTTATTTTAAAACTAATTCAAATTGCACTTTCGGGAATTTCTCTTACAGAAAATGTCACGTTCAACGCTGAACAGGAAACAAAAAATTGATGACAACGGAAGAAAATTTCAAGAAAGGTTGGAACAACTATTTTTCACCTTTCACGTTCAAAGAAACAATTAGTCCTAAAAAGTACAATATTAATCGACATTATAACTAATCACAGAAATAAAATTCGTGTGTAGAAGGAAAAATAATAGAAGAAAAATTGAAAAAATGAAGAATTCTCTTAATAGCCAGCAAAAAGTGCTTATAAAACTCGTGAAAATCAATGAGTCAGTAACAAGAGCTAGTTACGAACAAAACAAAACATTCGAAATCATTTTCCAATGGTACTTTAGTCAATGAATGTATGATAAAGGCTGCCGAATTCGTCTGTCCAGAAGAACTGCGGTCATTTAGAGATATATCATTATCAAGAAATACGGTGGCAGACAGAATTACTAAAAATAATAAAAATATTAGTATCACTGAAGAATTATTGAAAATTTTCCCTGTTTATGGAACTACAGTGGGTAAAAACGTATTTTTACGTTGAATGGAACATTTTAGGAAATTTTAATCTTCCTCTTGATAGGCTTGTTTCTGTAACAACTGACGGCGCTAAATTGATTTTCATCAAGACTGAGAAAAATTACATGATATATATCCAAATAAACCGAAAATCTAGACTTTCCATTACCTTCTTTACCAACAAGTTCTCTGTTTAAAATATTAAAAATGCATTAAGTACTAAACACAGAAACAAGAACAGTTAACTTTATTCGATCGAGAGCACTTCAAGAAATGCGAATTCAAAGATCTTTCTTATTTCGCAGAGGTTTTTTGGTTCTCCTGCCGCCAAGTTCTGAACACTTTCTATCAACTTTTGGAAGAAATAATTTTATTTCTTGAGGTGAAAGATAAAAAACGAAAATATATCTATTATAAAAGATCCTTTGAGGATAAAAGATCTAATATTTTAACATGTCACAGGTAATCTGAATAATCTTAATATTACATTGCATGGCAAAGATAATGAATATGTACGATGCAATAGCAAGTTTTGTCAAAAATTGATTTTGTTTAAAAAACATATACTTTGTGCGAGCAGTTAAAAGCCCAAAATAAAAAAGTTTCTCATTTTCACAATATAGTGGTAAAATTGAAGAAATCAAAAAAGAATAATGATTTCAAAGATTTACAAAAAACTTTTTACTAGGCATTCTTGCTTTGAAGTTGAAAATGCTCCCACGTCAATACAACTGGAGTTAATTGATTTTCAGAAGACTTGATTTTAAAAGGCAAATATCGAGAAGTAAGAATTCTGAAAATATAGTTTTATTTAGATGAAAAATGCCCAGATATTAAAATATATGCTGCATACATTTTATATCTATTTTGGGAGTAAATACGTATGTGAGCAACATTTTTCATCCATTAAATAAAATAAAACCTCACTAAAGGTGTGTGTAGCTTGATGTGGTGGTGGGGCTTGAGTGGTCAATAGCTAATGGTAGGACAGGTTAAAGGTGATGACCCTGACTAAATGAGACACCCTTGTCCTCCAGGTTGGGGCTGAGCGTAGGGATAACAACCCTACCTCGTAAAAATAAAAATGTTGCGTAGTAAAATCATCAGCCTCGAATAACGGGCGGATATCATGGACCACGACCTCGACAATCATCACGGAATATCTGAGAACGATGGGAATAAGAGGATGGACAAGGCCATGGAGGAGGCCAAGGACCACCGAGGGCTGTAGAGCCAAAAATAGATAGATAAATATTAAATAAAACAGTCTACAGATGAATATTAACAGATAAACATCTATCTGTCTTCTGTCTGAAGATTGTCTGTTCTGTCTTTAAATCCAGATACTGGGAAACTAGTGGAAGGAAAGCGCTGGAAGGTTTCAGTTAAAAAATTAATTTATCAAATCAAATATAAAGAAATTAATGTTGAAATATAATAAATTAATAGTTACATATCAATATTATAAATAATTACTATTAATTCATTTAATTACATAATTCGTTGTAATTATTCTGTTCATATTCCTGAACCCTCACTACAATTTATAATTTTAAGAAAATTTATAAATGTGATGTGGTTCGCGTGAATCTTACCAGTTGCATGAAATGGCTCGTGTATTAACTGAGTTTAACACACCTGTGATAAAGGAACGACTAATAAGCTTTATAACTCGCAGTTGGTTTTAATCAGTCCAGTTTTCGGACGGAAATTCAAAGAACTTACAAATATTTATATCTATTAAACCCCGCAAATATTGAAATGATGCAAGAAAATTTAAGTTAAAATTCTTGTTGAGCTTTTTCGGAGCCTATTCGAGACAAACTTTCAGACAGAACGACACCTCAATTTTATTCATTAATATAGATAATAAATACTATAAAACACTTAAAATCCCGGTTTTTCATATACTTAAGGAAAAAATGTTATATATAAATAGTAAATAATATTTTAATACTAGTGAAAACCAGACTTTTTGACAAAGCTTATATGAGGCATTATTTGTATCAATAAAATTACTACTGTTTGTGATATAAAGGATTTCAAGATGCAACTGATAAAATGTGAGGAATATTCTTACTCTAAGCATTTGGCCAACGTAGTGCGCCCACAAATTAGCCTTGAAAGGGTAAGCAGCCTCGCGTAGAGGTCGGCTCAGATCCAAGTATTTGAGGACAGCTTTTCCTTCACACTCTCCAGGGGTCAGTTCCTTTGCAAACAGCCACAAATTGTTGAACGTTAGATCTGTTTGCCCCACGTCGAGGTGTATTAGCTTCGTACTACAAGACAACAGTTTCACAAGGATGTCACCGCCCTACAAAAACCACGCTCACATTAATTTGGATGCTCAGCAATTTATGAGAAATATATCTTTATTTATAATAAATATTAAATAAAACAGGTATGAAGCATGAGGCATATGGCAGCTAATTTATAAACATTATCCTTCAGGATGCATAGCGTCCATCACATTTTAGTATTATTTTTTACAATTCACTTATATACTGAGTGGAAAAACTTTTATCAGTCAAACCGGCAGGTAACAAGAGCTTATATGTATAAATTTCTCTCGTGTTTCCAACCGGGTTGAAGTTATCAGTGACGTTCCAAGGCTGGCACCGCCATCTTCTTCAGACTTCATTGACACGTCAATGATTATCACTTCAACCCGGTTGGAAACCCGACAGAAATTTATAAATGCCATTCACCGGGAAATACCTCTCAGTATAATAGCTTATATATTTCGGGTGACGATCTACTGTGGTGTAGCGGTGAACCTCGCATAACAGAGATCTCGGAATCGAATCCCGACCATGGGCAAGCAAGCCGAGGTTACACTGACCGCGTCTCTCTCCTAAATCCACGTTGTGTCATGACTGTGGAAATCTTAGCTTCGTATTCGGTATTGCATCAACAAAGAACGATAACATCTCCTAAACGGGGTATATGTTGTGTTAACAGTTATTTTCATACAATAACCTAGCAGACAAGAAAATACATAGCAAGTGACCTCAAGACCTGAATTGTCTTGACGTATTTTGCGAGTTGATAAGGAAAACTGACAATATAACACATTTCTGTTCAGGATTTTTTTTTCAGTAAGTGTTCACGTGCAGCTAAATGTCTTCACGATATTTTTTTCGGAAAGGACAGGTAAGTCAGTATATAGAGTATAATATATAAGTTCAATGTAATACAAGTTCAGGAATGAAGATATGTGGGAGTCTTCTCGCGGCGCTCCACCCCAGAGTGATGTCAGGAATGCCTCGCAAAGTTCTCACATGCCGAGAAACCTTCACCTATTTTGGGAGGTATATGTACCTTGGGAATAAGGCAAGAGTTGTCCGCTGATCCCACTGGATCAGTCGGCCAACTGCCTCCTAAAACTCGTGGAGACACGGAGAAGTGAATGCTGCGTCCCCACAGCAGACTCGTCTCCCGTCATTCGGAAGGGCGTGAGAATAGTACCCAATGCCCGACCTACCTGATGCAGGATTTCTAGGGTTTTCCCCGCATGTCTTTAGGTGATACACCGGGTAGGATCCTTAAACTATAGCCCGGGGGCCCTAGTTAACCCTTGGCCACCTTGCTCTACCTTCCGTATCCCCCTTTTCTATTCCCTTCATATACTATTAAAGGGGAGTTGCCTGTTTCAGGATTACCCTCATGTAACCGTTAACCCCCTTCCCCAAAAAAAGTTCAAAAATTGCATCATAATAATAATTTAAACCAAACATGAATCGTTTGTCACCTTTTTTCGTTGCCATTCATATTTTAAATAAAGAAAATTTTGATCCACATTTTCGACTGGACCTTAGATAAACGTTTCTATTCCTATAAAGTATGTCTTTACATCTCCCACTCGCAATGAAGAATCCGGCCATCGGTTTCCTCGGAGAATGTACATAACATACCGATATTCTTCTTGAGGTATTTTACTCAATTAATTTTTCGGTGTCATAATTCCGATTTGTATTTAACTGAAATGTTTTCAGTCAGTTTTCCTTTATCGCACCTATATGACGATTAATATTACATGCATCAGAGCAGAAACTTTTCGTCATCATATAAATTTTTAATTTAGCAAATGCATGCAATGTTATTTTAGTATTCCCTAATTACAATTAGCGCACATTTCCTTATAATTGAAACGTGAGTACAGAAAACTATAAAAAGTGGAACGCACCACAGGACCAATATGGTTACCGTTGAGTCTCAGTGATTCTAACTCCAAATCCTCACCAACACTTAGCAGATATTCCATGGACACCCACGTTATGTTGTTACACATCACGTTGAGTCTCTTCAGGCTGACATTCGTCTGCAATTAAAAAAATAATACGGAAGAGTGAAATATATTATGATCTATCTGATAGGTCATCACGATTAGGACATAAAGAACGTAAAGAAGAATTGTCTCAGGATTCTGTCCACAAAATATGATCTTTTATATACCTATTACTAAGATTCATGTCTATAACTCGTGAAATTAAAACGGAACATTTACAAATATCGTTGACTTTTGTGAAAGGACCGGTTTAAATTAAATGAAAAATTATATATATATATTCGTGGCACCAAGTCACAATAATCTAGCATATATATATGTTTATTCAGTCCTAAGACTGGTCTGATGCAACCCTCCGTGCCAACCTTTTCATTTCCAAATTTCTCTAATCTGCTTAGTGTACTCTATCCTTGACCTCCCTCTTCTGTTCTTACCCCATACACATCCCTCTAACGCTAATTTTACAAGACCCTCGTGCCTTAAAATGTGGCCTATTAATCTATTCCTTCTCTTGGTCAACGTCCTCCATATTGTTCGATCTTCCCCTATTCCGTTTACAACTTCCTCGTTACTTAATCTATCCGCCCATCTGATTTTCAGCATTTGCCTATAGCATCACATTTCAAAGGCTTCTATTCTTTTTCTTTCCAGAGCGTTTTGATTCGGCACACATTTTCTTAGAATTACTTTAGCCCTCGGCCTGAGTAGTTTTGTTAATTTAGTTCCTAGTACATCCACAAGACAATGCACCATGCCATAGTGATTGTAGTATGCAGGAACACGAAGGAGGTTCAAGACATATTTTCAAATAAAAGCGGTGATTTTTCGTACTTGACCAAAAAATCCGCCTTCAAACATAATTTTCAGTTTTCAAATTTTGGTACGATAGTATAGAATTGATAAAAAATTAAATTTCATTTCTCCAATTGTCATTCGCGCTACATGTAGATAGAAATATAGGAAAATGTTCTTAATTCATTACTATTCTTATAGTTCAGGATAGTTTGCAAAATCTACGAAACAGGAAGAATACCAGAACATTTTAGTAAAAACAACTAAACCCGTACCGAAGACGACTGTGGCGAAGAGCACAGGACAATTAGTTTTGTCTCATGCATGCAAAATATTAACAAAAACAGTATATAGAAGGATGGACGAAAAAAAAAATGCGGCATGATCAGGCAGGAGGATGCCATTAGGATTTTTCTCTCGCAGGCATTTCTTCCCCAGATTGACTACGGGGCTGATTTCGTCGGGAATGCCTCGTACTCTGTCTCTGTTTTTCGAAGTTCTCACACGCCGAGGCACCTTTACCTACTGGGGTCGAAGACTTTGGGCATACGGGAAGAGTTGTTTGCTGATCCCATTGGATCACTCGGCCAACTGCCTTCAAAAACTGTGGAGACACAGAGAAGGGCCACAGCCGTCATTCGGAAAGACGTAAGTATAGTACCCAATTCCCGACCTACCTGATGCAAATTTTCTAGGGTTTTCCCTGCATCTCTTTAGGAGAAACACCTATGTTGGATCCTTAAACTATATACCGGGGGCATTATCAACCCTTGTCTATCTTGGTCTACCTTCCACATCCCCCATTTTTCAATTACTTTCCTATCCTAGCATGTTACACCCCTCCTCACCCTTCGAAAATAAATAGAATGCCAGTTATGAGAAGATCAGTTTAATTTTAGAAAGAATGTAGGGACAAAAGAAACAATATTGTCTTTGCGTTTAATTTTAGAAGACAGAATAAGACAAAACCGGCCTCCGTTCATAGCATTTGTTGATTTAGAAATTGCCTTTAAAACGAAATATGGAAAAGAAATCATACTTCAAGGTGAATAAATAAAACCCCTACGCTTTGCCGATGATATTGCAATTATGAAGAGGACAGAAATAAAATTTCGAGAAAGAAGGCTTATCCATAACCTCTTCAATAGACAGGCAGCTGAAATTTTGAAGAGGACAGGAATAAATTTTCTAGAAACAAGGCGTTGTATGGCAAACTGTGGAATAACAAACGTTGTTAGATAACGTTGTAATACTTTACAGTTTAATTATGATGAAGTATCTGGAAAAAATAAATACATTACTTTTAATTGCATAATGTTTAATGAATTACACATTAATATGATTATATTGTTGATTTTATATATTGCCTTCATCAGTAAATTACCTCTTACATGCATTCTTTCATTTTGTCTTCTTCGTTTCACTAGAATGCACAAATATTATTTGAAATGTGGCCAAAGCATTACCTCCAGAAAACTTGCTAATATTTTCATTCCAACGTCTGTGATTTCATTATGAGCTAGGTTAAGAGACACGACGTCTTGATTTCGAGCCAGAAACGAACAAATATTTGGCATATGATCATCTTGAACACGCCCTCTGTAAAAATGAAATATTCTTGCCAAAGGGGTTTATTTGAAGCACATCTGTTTATGAATACCGAATTCCGATTGTAAAACCAATTCAAAAGAAGATCCTGGCATTTACTTACCCTGTTCTGCGGACCAGGTCGTTTCCCCGAATTACAAGTTCACGACAATTTCGTTTCAAAGGTTCTGCAAAGTAATCCAAACAAATGCAATGTCCATTAATTTTAATGCTATTCACCATAATTTTAATATTTTTATGCCAGAAAAACGAGATAAATGTTAAATTTGAATAATTTGGATTGATCTAAACTGTGTTACTATGGAAACTGAATTAATTTTTATACATTGTTATTATATTTTCTTTGAATATATGAGTAATCCTCGGAGTGCATTGGTTACATTAAATATCCTTTAAAATGTATAATCACAGAAACATACATCTGTAATAACAAAAGGTAGCGTTCGATCAGAAAAATAATGTTTCACATTTGTAATACTTTTCTGTACATACAATTAGTTGATTCTACGGAAGGCAACTACCATAAACACCGGTTTCTTGATAGGGGAAATATTTTTGGTTTTATATCTACTTTCACTGCGGCATACATATCTTTGTAAAAGGAAATTTATAATATATTGTAATGAAAAAACGCGGATTTTGGTGATATTGTGGCGTTATGAGGCGCAGTTCGGTCTACAACAAGAGGTTATTACGTTTTAAGTTTTGTGCGCGACAAGCGAGGCAAACAACAATGTCAAGTTGGCTGAAATCGGGTGAACCCCCGATGGGGATCCCCCGCGGGAAACTCCCTCGGGGCGTGTGTAAAAAAATGGCGGGGGACCCCGGAGTTTTGTGAAATAAACCGCTGGCGGAGGACCCCGGAATTTTGTAAAAGAGCTATGGCGGGCGACCCCGGAATTTTGTGAACAACCAATGACGGGGAACCCCTGAATTGCGTAAGAAAACCGATTGCGGGGAATTCCCGTGTGAGAATTTAAAAGGGGAGCCGATGGGTGGCTCGTGGTCAGAAGAGGTCAGACGTGGTCAGAGGGCAGATGAGTTGTGGAGAGGACGGATCTGCCAGAGGAGGAGAAGCGGTCAGATGTTGACAGAGATCAGATGAGTTGCGGAGAGGACGGACGACGGATTGAGTTTCAGATGAAAGCACTTAAAGCAGACGAGTTGAACCTGGTTCATACTACCTTCATCGGTGTAAAAACCCTACAAGATGCCAGAGAGACGCGGAAACATTCGTGAAATTGGATTTTTGTAGGCCCAGTAATTGTGGGTAAGTTCTTAAAAGCTGTGAAACTTGCTTATTGTGCTGATTGAATAATATTAAAATGTTTTTTTTCTATTTTCAGTTACTGCATACTCCACTTTTCGAGAGATCCAAAATCCCCTGAGATATTGGCTCATGTAATCACTTTAAATTAATAAATGTAAAAGTTTCAAATTGATTAAAATTTGTTCAATTGATAAATTAATGTCTTATCCCCTGAAAAGGATATTACAATATTTTTTTTCTTAAAATGTAAAGCAGCAACATCTAGGGTCATTAGCGACCTTAGGTAACGTAACTGTATTTTTTCGTCAAGTTTGCTGAGTCAGGGAACTTGAGTACACACAGGCCCTTGGCAGGAATCGAACCCGAGACCTCTGTTGTCCGAGACCGCCAGACCACAGAAGTGGCCAAATTAACATTATAGGCAGCATAAAACAAGTTAAAAATGCTTTAATTAGACAATTTGAATCTTAAGTTACATTTATTCGTTACTTTCTACTGAATTATGTAATTATACAGGGTTATTACAAATGATTGAAGTGATTTCATAAATTCACTGTAGCTCCATTCATTGCCATATCGTCACAAAACTAAAGTCATGTAGAAAAATTAAAAAAGTTTTGTTTGGTGGAAGCCGCATTTCAGATTTATGCCACGAGAGCGCAGCAGTGAGACAAGATGGCGACAGGCGCCAAGAATGCCTGGGTTGTGCTTGCAATGCACTCACATCAGTTTGTCATAACTGTACAGCGACACACCAACTGCTAACTCCATTCGGCGATGGCATGCGCAGTTTCTTGCTTCAGGACGCCTCTATAAGGGGAAATCAACGGTTGACCGCGTGCGGGTAAGTTTCACGCGTAGCCCGATGAGGTCGACGGCAAGCAGAGGGCTCAACATACCACATCCGACCGTTTGGAAAATTTTGCGGAAACGGCTAAACCAGAAGCCTGACCGCTTGCAATTACTGCAAGCCCTGACTCCCGATGACAAAGTCAGGCGCTTTGAATTTTCGGCGCGTATGCAACAGCTCTTTGAAGACGATGATTTTTGTGCGAAACTTGTCTTCCGTGATGAAGCAGCCTTTTTTTTGTTAATGGTGTAGTTAACAGATACAATTCGCAATTCACCAAAACTTAATGTGTTTCGTGCAATGTCACATGTTTAAAGTTTAAGACTCCTTTTTCTTATGCAAAAAACCCGTTACAGGACACGAGTATCTGGATATTGGGTCACACCACAACTGGAGACCGACCTCACGGACTTCCTCTTCCCACAGGACGGTGCTCGTCAATTCTTAGAGGAGATTGGAAAATCGAAGGATCTGTCATGGTGGAGATGTCATGTCATGGCCTCCACGTTCTCCCGACCTAACCCTATGCTATTTCTTTGTGTGAAATGTGCCAGAACTAAGATCTCGCATCAACAGTGCTTTTGAACCCTTTGAAAGGGACTTGTTACGCCGAATGTGGGACGAACGTGTTTATCGGCTTGATGTCTACAGAATCACTAAGGGGGCACATATTCAACATTGAAAAAAACTTTTTGAGTTTTTCTATGCGTGTGCAAAGCCCTGTAACAATATGTCAAATAATAAAGTTATTGTAGAGCTGTGAAATCGCTTCAATCATTTGTAATAACACTGTACTTCAAAAATAAATATAATATAATGTAATGTAAAACCGCAAGTGCCTGCTGATTTTGGTTCTACAGTGTCATTGTGAATTGCAGTTGGGCCTACAATGAAGGAAGTTTTCTGCGCGACTATAGAGGCCAACAACAATGTAGAATTGGCTGAAAGTGGGTAAACTTCCGATGGGGATGTGTGTAAAAAATGGTGGCGGGAAAGTCCTGTTGGCGGGAAACCTCGGAATTTGGTGAAAAAACCGATGGCGAGGAAACTCCCGGAGCGAGAAGTTAAAAGGGAGCCGTTGGGAGGCGGAGACATTCGGATGAGTTGCGGAAAGAAGGAACGACGGATCAGTCAGATCAGTTGGGGGAGAAAGAGGAGAAACAGGCAGATGATTTGCTGAGAGAAGGGACGACGATTCAGTCAGTCGGAGAGAAAGAGGAGATCAGTAGAAGAGGAGAGAGCAAATGAGGAGTTGGACCTGAATCACACTACATTCATCGATGTAAAAAACCTGCAAGACGCACTAAAGCCAGAGAGAAGCGGAAACATTCGTGAGGTTGAATGTTTGTAGGCCCAGTAATTTTGGGTAAGTGTATCAAAGCTGTGAAACTTGCTCATTGTGCTGATTGTATAAATTTAAATGATTTTTTTTCAGTAACTGCTTACTCCATTTCTCGAGAGACCCAAAATCCCCTGACATATTGTTTCATGTAAGCATTGTAAAGTAGATAAATATAAAATTTTCAAATCGATTAAAATTTGTTCATTAAATAAATTAATGTCCTATCCCATGACGAGGATAGTACAATAAATATGGTTGTGTGCTACGATAAAAGCACAATTTATCTTAATATAAGAAAAAATTACATTTGTCTATATTTTTTATCCAAGTTAACAAATAAATTTGATGTTACTCATACTTTCTTAACCAGTAGGATACATGAGGATCATCTGCATGGTGATCTCACCTCTTGAATATCTTAGCAAGGGATAGAAAAGAAAGAGGAGAATCAAATAACATACTTTCCCGGTGTAATGACTTCCCCCTCTCGGTGTCTATCGGAAAAACTACCTAACTTTATTAGAAGAAGTGGGGTAAACAGATTTAATAAAAGATTCTGGATTAACCAACTGGGTAAAGCCAGTGTTTGAACATAACGTTTCGGTGAAATTCATATCTGCCGTCATCATAACCATTTAATTCAGTCTTAATTGTTTATTTGTTAATTGTACATCAGTAGTTTTCGACATAGTCATATTTGTCTAATGTATACAATTAAAAAAATATAAATTGCGATATTTTTTTTAAAAAAAGCGGTAAATGCAATTTTGATAACTATATGCCAATAATTTTGGCATCTGTATAACTTAGAAAATGGAACGGATAATTGTAGAATTTATTAGAGACGAATTGTAGAACAGAAACTCATTTGACGAAACAGGACACTGATTAGGGAAGAGTTCTCACGTGAGAGTAAAATTTTTTTGGTTGATTCAAGATTTTATACAGTAACAATAGAGGTTGGAATAGCTTTTGATTTAGTTTTAGGTGATGCTATTATAGCTGAAGGTTCATGAGCTTCTTCGATGTCAACGACAGAATTGGGGAAGGACATCCGAAAGAACTCTTTACATCGAGCAGATGTTGAGATTCAAAGGAAAGAAGATGTGGGGAGACGGAGGATAATGGATGAACACAAGGCGTTGGGAGACGAGAGAGTAGATTAATAGATGGTTTTGGCAGACCAAAGAGAAGGTGTTGGGAGATGGGAGACAGAAGTTGCTGAGAGACGGAAGACAGTCGATAGAAAAGTTAAATTGTTAGCTGCTGACAGAAGGAGAGAGGCCGGCAAGTGCTGACCTAAAACTAAACTGTTAGCCGCCGGAAGGAGATAAGGGAGTCTCCACCAGATTCTTCCACGAGATTCAGCCGGACCGTGATGTACAGATACTTCGCGGGTATCGTTTTCTTCAATTAGAAAGAGTTCGCATTTGTCTGGCCTATTGCCATTAGAAACCTAATTTGCTTCTCAATTCACCCCACAGAATCCCCTGATGTTAAATTAGCGTGTAAATTTATTGTTTTAGTAATATTTTCTTGACAATTTGTAAATATCACCTATGCTCTGGGTGAAATATTTTATTTGTATTAAATTCATAATTTTAAAGTTAAATTAGTCTTTTCTTTTCAATAATAAATCCCCGTTAATACAATATTATGATTAAATTCAATTCAATTCCCACACCACAACCAGATATTACTATCTTCAATATGATTTAGAGCGCGGGTGCTCAAGCAATGGATCAAAAGGGCCTCTAAAAGATGACTACTTTCATAAGAAATTTAATTCCAAGAAATTCCAAAAAATGCCGTATTCCGTCGCTCACACGGACGGCTACGGTAAATTAATTGTGAGAAGAGTGATACCTTTTAAATCCAGTGAGAAATATTAAAGCAATATTATTATAAAATATAATGCATTTACATGCAAAGATTAGTGCCACATACATTACATAACATTATGATTGATATTTTATATATTCAAACTGAATGGATCGTAAAAATATAATTTTAGTTACATTGCATTTTCCCTTCGTAGTAGAATTTAGATTTTGATTTGCAAGTAACCTAAAATTCATCCATGTAATATAAGATGGACAAGAAATTATCATTACAAGGAGTCACCTCGAATCTCTACCACTTTTGTTGGACTTCTGATGTAATTTTCTGTTATGTTTTGACAGTGTTGTGGTAAGTTTGTTCTAGTTTCCATATAATTTTTTAAAAGAATTGTCTTAATTTCACCTCCCTAGGGTTAATTTCTGTACATTTTTCCTCTGCAGGGAGGAAAAAACCTGAAAACGGCATAAAAACATGCCGAAACGTTGTTACGAGTAAATTTACAGAATAAAGCCTGTTCCTTTTAATAGTTTGATGAATATCAAATTAATTAATTATTTGTTTATTCAAATATTATTGAGTTTTCATTATTTATATTTATCATTATTAAAATGCCCAAATCTTAGATAATTGTCTATTTCATGCACGTGATAGACACTCTGTAAATCATTTGAAAGAAATTAATCTACCAATTGAAACCAGCGGAGCAGTAAGCATTGAAGTTGCAACGCGAGCAATTTGGTTAAATTGCGTTTTAGACCGTCGTTGTTGTCTTCCTCGGCCGCAATAACTTCGCGAAACGCGTGTGGTCCCGGTACTTTAATTAAAAGGAGATGGTGTTTTTCGTTTGAAGAGCAGCTAGAATGCGTAAGCCGCACACTTGAATCACTCCGCTGTTTGGACTGATTACAAGGAAACACAGGCTTAAATGCGAGAATGTCAGTCTTGGTTGGCTCCTCTAATTATTGCGGCACAGGATACTTGATTTATGTTAGGTACGCAGAAAAACGAAATCCTCGCAGCATGACTAAATGTCGTCCACACAAATTGATATTTAGTTAAAACGCGATTTGTCATAAATTCTCTCGCGAATACACATTAATTGTCACTTCTACTCAAGCATTTAGATTTACGTTTCAGACTTTTACTATCACTCATCGAAAAAATGAAAGTAAGAGAGGAAAGGATACAATTATATGGAAACTAGAACAAACTTACCACAACACTGTCAAAACATAACAGAAAATTACATCAGAAGTCCAACAAAAGTGGTAGAGATTCGAGGTGACTCCTTGTAATGATAATTTCTAGTGGTGGGTGGGGAATTGAATTTACTTAATTTAATTTATAATTAAATGGAAATTTATTATTAAAAGAAAATCCATAATTTAATTTAAATAAAATATTTCAGCGTATTTACAAATTAACAAGAAAATGATACTAAAGCAGTAAATTAATATGAGACTTTAATATTTATTAAATTTATATTTCTAATGGCAATAGGCCTGGCAAATGTGAACTCTTTCTAATTCAATGCAACAATACACGCAAAGTTCCACGTCTGAATCCCGGTCTGCGTCGATGATGATGATGCTGGTGGCTACGTCAGGGGATGACGTCTGTTCATCACCGTCCGGGCTGAATCTCGTAAAAATATCTGGCGGTGACTCTCTTATCTCCTTCCGGCGGCTAACAGTTCAGTTTTAGGTCACCATTAGCCGGCCTCTCTCCTTCCCTCAGCGGCTTACAATTTAACTTTTCCATCAACTCTCTTCCGTCTTCCAAAAACTTCTGTCTCTTGTCTCTCAACACCTTCTGTTCATCTACTCTCTGCAAAGAATCTCAAAATATTCAGTTCTTCTCTCCAAAATCCCTTCCCATAAAGCTACATAATTCCAAACCACCAATATGCTGTTATTCTCAAATGATTTCTATTGACTTTCTCTTTAACAATTGCAACCAATAAGAAAAATTTCAACTGCTGTGCTTAATACTGCATGTGTTTTGCGTTCCTCCGTCAGATGGGGCGAGCAATATCATTCCATCTATTGTTGTAAATGTGTGAAAGCGGGCTCTGCTCAAAACCAACTGCGACGTATAAAGTTTACCGTGAAGCGATCATAACCTCAATCACTAGACTAGACGGATGTGTACATACAGTATTGGTAGATTGACATTCATTCGTGTTCAATTTTTTTCTTTCACACCAGTAAAACTTAGCGCGTTTCGTATGTTTTGTTGCATGTTTACCGGTTCGTCGTCGTTTTATTTATTGTTAGTGATAACAAAATGCAACCAGAGTGACGTCAAAATTTAGATTAGCGTACGTGTAACGCAAGTCGAGTTCATAATCTTCGAGAGAATGAAACTGAAGAAGGCAGCGTATAGAGGCAAACAGAATGGAAATTTCTCAAGCGAGATCTACCACGGCTTCGGAAGAACCCATACCGTCGGGTTCAGGCGCGAGATGGCAAAACAGACGTACTAATTACCTATGAAACTTTTGGCATATAGCTTCCGAACGACTCCCCTAGGATGAGGGGTGGAATTGGGGGAATTTTTGATGACATAAAGGCTCATATTTGAGTCAAAGAAATATCGTTGTGTCAATTACGTTTATAGCGTTTCACCCGACATTATAACATTTAATATTCGATTTAAGTAAAAATTCATTCCTTAATTGGGGAAGAAATTTTATTCTATCAGAGTATTGAATATATTTTTAGTCCTGTTATTGTACCGGAAGTATTTTTGACTGTCGAGACATTGAGAGTATATTATATTTAAGGTTCATATTGTGATGTTCTCAATGCCGGTTTAGTCATGTTTTGACCAAGAATTAAATTATGTACCGGAATAATATCTTCTTCAATGGCTCTACAGCCCATTGAGGGCCTGGGCTTGCCGGGTCGACTGCATGACACATTCCGAATATGGAGTGACACGTGGTCAGCGTATCGATTCTCCAACAGTCTTAATCCCAATCTCCGTGACCAAGACGTCACAAACATCCAAGCCCATGCCAGTATTCGAAACCGGGCCCCATGGGTTGTGAAGCAACCAGGTTAGTCACTACACCACAGGAGGCCGGCAATATAAATAATTAGCCGGGTAAAGTTGGGGCTCCAGCTAGTTTACAATAAAAATTAAGAAATAAATTACTCGTGTCATTTTGTGATGTAAGCGTATTCTTAATGGTTCTAATGTGTATCATTTAGATATGTTTCTTTTGTAAAAATATTGTTCAAAATTAAGAATTTCAACCCTTTCCCAGTCAAATTCGTGTTTCTCCTGGAGCTTATGTGTGGTGACTACATTATGGATCGTCATTTTGTAAAAGTTCTTATGTTCGTTCAGTCTAATTCGCAACTCACGCTCCCTTTAACATTTTTGGCACCGCAATTAATTTTGAAAATCACGTTATGATGCCAATATGTTTCCAAATCGTCTTTGCCCTTTTTTTAAATAAATTTATTGAGTTTATTAGTAGTAGTAAAAGTAACCGATGTTTGTGAATTCTTTTAAATATATGTTCATTGATATATTTCAAAGGTTTCGAATTACTAATTAAGATATCTTTAACCAAACTAATGTTTTTACTGTGGAATTTTGAAACGTATAGCATTGTCCATAAGGTGTAAACCGTACCTTTCTTCATAAATGGATGATTTGAGCGGAAGTTTCAGTGATAACATTGTTGTTCATGACACAAACATCTAGAAAACTAATTTTCTTGTCAATTTCCGGTTCAAACGTAAATTATAATTATTCATGATAGTTGTTGAAAACATTAATAATGGAGTTAATTTTGTTCTTATTAATGATGCAAAGGATGTCATCATCATATCGGACCTATTTAAGAGGTTTAACGTTTAATTTGTTCAAACAGTGGGTCTCAAGATCCCTCATTACAAATTCCGCGAATATTTGTGATAAAGGAGAACCCATAGGAGAATTTTCAATTTGATATCTTAGCAAGGGATAGAAAAGAAAAAGGAGACTCAAATAACGTATACTTTCCCGGTGTAATGACTTCCCCTCTCGGTGTCACGCTCTCCTTCTATCGGAAAACTGCCTAATTTTATTACAAGAAGTGGGGTAAACAGACTTAATAACAGATTCTGGATTAAACAACTGGGTCAAGCCAGCGTTTGAACACGTTTCGGCGAAATTCATATCTGCAGTCACCAGGTGTACAGTACATACTGTCGAACGATTTCTTGTTAATTATTCAGTTTGTAAATTAAATTCAGTCTCAATTGTTTATTCGTTAATTGTATTTTTCGACATAGGGTCATATTCGTCTAATGTATACAAGTAAATAAATATAAATTGAGACATTTAAAAAAAAACAGTAAATGCAATTTTTCCAATTATATACCAATAGTTTTGGCATCTGTATAACTTAGAAAATGGAAGAATAAATATCGTCGTCTCTCTGCATACATTTAACTTTATTAATATATTAAGTTTTGTTTGCCAAAACTGTTACATTCCCTTTATCAGCCTTAGTGAACAATAGATTGGGATTACCCTTTGATAAACTTGTTAGTCTCACTGACATTTTGCCGAAATAGTTTTTCAGTGAACGGCATGTGGGTCATTTTTTTTAATTTAAGGAATGTTTTAATATTTCCACAGCTTCTTTCCTAATCCTATTTTTCGCGTGATTCAATTCCTTTTATGTTCTCATTTAGATCCGATTTAAAAAGATTATTTTCGTTTAAATTAAATTTATCACCTTATAACACAGCTTAAATCACTTTTTTTTGGTACAACAATGTCAGTCAGATTGAGAAACCACTTGTCCTTGTTCACATTAACACGAGAAACAGCGTCATTTTTTTGCAATAATACTATTTAATTTTTTGACATAAATTTCGTTGCGATTTTAAATAATATTATCCATTATTTTCCTCTTCCTATCAAAAAAGTTTTGAAAACAGATATCGCTAAAAAATTTCAATTCCGTTTCAAGACAAATTATATTCGTTTCTAATTGGTTGCGAGTAAATTGTAAGTCTTTAATTACCGCACTTACAGTAAAGGTTTGATACAATGACAATTAATGTATTTCTGTTTTTAGATCAGGCCAAGATTTGAGTCATGAGGGTGTTGTTAAATTAGCATTAGAGGGAAGTGTGTGAGGTAAGAACAGAAGACGAATGAAAAGGATGGAATACGCTAAGCACATTAGGGATGCTGTGGGATGTAATAGTTACTTGCGCAGAGTAGATTAGCATGGTGGGTTGCAATCTAAGGACTGATTACTACACACGCACACATTTTATGTTATAAGAAAATGTATTAACAATCTTGTACCGAGTGACGAAGCAGGAACTAAGACGATACATCAGTGCAGATTCAGTCCTTTACTGAAAATACACGTGTATACTTTGGACTAAGCTTTCCTGACAGTGCGTTTGCCCACGTATTCCACATAAGGCCATAACAATAACTTCTTGCATCCACGCCAAATGTTAGAACTCTCCTTCATTCCACATATACTATAGACGTTATCGCTACTAAATCTTGTTCACGATCCCATTCTTTTCAATTCCTACTGGTAGAGCGTGATATGAAATGAACTAATTTGTTGAAATTAAGCAACCGGTAGTCTTCTTAGTATACGACGACTTATGGTATGAACAACTACTTTTCAAATTATACACTCAAAGATTCCCGATTGTTATATTAAAATAATCTATAACTACCTGAAAAGTAGACCATTCAGAGTCAAAATCGACAATCACATTTCATCCAAGAAAAATTTTAACGCAGGAGTACTTCAAGGCTCTGCTCTTGCCCCACTGTTATTTAACATCTTTATTAATGACATACCAAATGTAGAGCAAGTACAGACCTTACTGTGTGCTGATGATATAGTACTAGGAAAACAGAGAATAGTGAAATAAATAATCTACAAACACAGCTAAATAAAACGTAAAGTTTGTGGAAAGTAAACAAATTGAAACGAAATCCACACAAGTGTCAAGCCGTGGTACTAGCAAGAACTAAGCCAAGAAGACAACCATAGAAATATCTAGGAATTACAATCGACGATAAACTAAGATACCACGGACAAATTGACATAATATTCAAAAAGACAAAAATTTTCCATGTCTGTTACCAACATTAAAAAGTGACCACGTCCCAATAAAAAAAGATAATCTATGACTCCACAATAAAGAAAAGACTACTATACGGGTGTCAGGTCTGGGCCACAGCTTCCAAAAGCAATTTACAAAAGCAACAAAGATTCCAGAATAAAGTTTTACGAATAAATATGCATGTTCCCAGATATAATAAAATAAGCCTACTTCAGAAGAACAGAGGTCACAACGATAGATGAAGAAATAAAAAAAAGAACAAAAAGCATGTACTCCAGAGCAGAGCTAGCAGCTAAAATATCCAATTCTTAAAACAATACGATGCCACAATGCTAAATTTTGGTATAAATACAAAGTCCCACTATCTGTATTAAAAACATAAAAGAAGATTTTTAAATTCTTTGCGAATTCGTTAGTAAATAGTTGCATTATTTTGAGCAGACTTCTGACTAGGACTTTAAGTACTGCAGTAAATCACATGTAGTAGATATGAAGTAATTGTTAAGATGGATATGTACTAGTCGTTAAGGTATTAATTATTAAGTATAGATAGATTCTTGATTTTAGTATCCGGCCGACCGCATGGGGCACATGTTGTTTGTTCCATTGCGCGGGGGTGGGGGGATGAGGGTTTTTTGGGGTAGGCCAGCATCAAAGAAGTGTGAACTTTTCCTTATATCTGAGTGTCCGTGAGGGCGCATACATTATTTCTCCCCCCCCCCCCCCAAGAGTCAAGATGGCGAGGATTGCCCGAATTCGCGGGCAGTTGGGGGCGTGTTCTGCTAGAAATTACAAGTGGTGATTGGTCGTCCAGAGGAAACGAGACCTAAAGTTGGCGTGGAGAAAGGAGAGAAGAGCACAGTTACGATGGAGAATGAGAGAGAGAAAGAACAGTTGGGGTAGAGATCGCGAGAGGAGAAGACATCAAAAGCTTAGTCGAGTCTGAGCGAATATTTGTTGTGGAGACGGACTTAATGATGATCGAGTCGAGTGAGAGCTGAGGGGGAAGTTGGACGCGAACCTGTTCTGCGTGGCGAGGCCTCAGCAAACAGACAACCAGCGACCAGAGGCCTTCCCTTCAGCGACGAAGCAGCAAAAGGGGTCCTGGTTTCGTCTTCCGACACCACAGTACATTACTGCCGGATATATTACTTTTTGGCCAATCTTGGGGTTCACCCCACATTTATATCCTTAACCCTGAGAGGTGAAATATATAGGGGAGGAAATCCTTTACACATAATAAATGTTAATGTAGATTATTCTGCGGTATCTCGGGGACATATTTTACACCCACGGTATGATAAAAATTCTATTTACCATGTACTTAACGCAAATATATCAACTTTAATTATTGTGTTTACTCTTCTATTAAAATAAAAACTTTACGGAACGGTAATTACATTGTACGTTCTCTTCACAAAGAATTCGCTTACTTGTCTGAAGCGTCTTTAAGGCATACGTTTGATGATTGTAAGATAGATCAGGTGTGTGGGTTCAGTCTCCCATCACTTCAATTATTTCATCTATTTGCATCGTAAAATTTTAGATTAAACGAGTCGTCATCGTCAGAATGAGTTATGACCGCTTTAGTGGAATGCTGGAATTTATTTTTTTTGTTCCGGGTAGGGGAGAAGTTGGGAAAGAACTAGACTACAGAAACAAAGTAATTTAAACCAAGACGAGACTGTGCGAATTTTATAAAGTGGCTTTAACAACTTACAATGAGCTAGGGGTTGGATTCACAATAAATTATCTGGTGGGATTAAATAAAAACAAATTAAATTTATGTGCAGCAAAACAAAAGGAAACTACAATAATTACTAAACTTTAGGGTCCAATTAAAAAATTTACCACGGCTAACTTAGTTTATAATATATCTCATATGGGTCATTTTTGGGGGACTTTTGCAGCAGAAAGACAATCATGGCACATCGCAGACAATGGCACAGACACGCACCTATTTTTCCTTTGTAAAACGGCGGCTTAGTCCTGTTCTTCCGCGTTCTTCAGGCGGATCCTTCCAGTGCTGACTTCTGCCGTCTTCTTTCTAGGAATTCTGGAGTCCGGATTAAGTGGACGGGGCTCCCTTTGAACGCTGCAGTCTATCTTCTTTTCAATTATCCCCCAGATTAAATAGCAAACAAACCTCTCAGTCTCAAGCTACATTCGAATGTTCCATTCCCGTCCGATCAACTTCTATTCCACCAATAGCCGTGCCGTGGATAAAAAAAACCACGCACCTTCCAGAAATCTTTCTTTTTCAAATACTCATGCCCGACTGCCGCGCCGTGGATCAGACACCACTCACCCTCCAAACTTCTTCCTTCTTCAGATGTCCATGCCCGACTGCCCAAATTTCTCTCCTCGATCCTCGCTGGTCATCTCGTTCATTCGCCTCAACATGAGATGCATGGTGGATGACCTGACCCTCAGCCTCCAATCAAAATTTAGCTTTGCCCGCAGTTTCTCTCCCTAATTTCTGGCCTTCCAAACTTCCAGGGGTCAAAGAACTGATTTCACGTATCAGATTTTTAAGTCTCGAAACGGGTTTTTGGCACGTTCTGAAGCCCGATGACTCGCCTCTGTGGTGCCTTGGTGTTTACTTGAACGACTACCTCCAATATGGGGAATTCTTCACCCAGCGACGAAATAAAATGGTGATTCCACATACACTCATTACAAACTAATCTCAGGGAACATGATTCCACCCGCGCAATAAACGTGCCACGGTATATGGAGGCACGTTATAAAGAGGTTCGACTGTATATAGTTAATCAAATGAATAATTAATCCCAAATCACTTAAAACCAAATATAACCTTCTGTCCCATGATAAAAATGCTAAGCTTCTTCCTAATTTATTTTATTAAAATTGTGTTATTGCGTAAAAATAAAAATCTGTACAAAATAATACTGTTACCTCCCTGTGATGGTAATAATAAAGAAAAACTTTTGCTTAATGAGTGGGGGAACAATAATGTTCCTTCTTCTTTATTTTTCTAGCTTCCCTCCACCCGCGCTTACTATCGATGAAAGCATTCGTAGAGTTTAATGTTCATTTCTACAAATTTTCAAGGTCAATCCTTCCTGGCCGGTAGACCAGCTTCCTTAGATCCTCGGTTTAGATCCCAAGCAATTGCACCATCTACAACATTGCCTATTAACAAAAAGTAACCTCTTCGCGGACTTGTGGGGAGACACCTCCGATGTGAATAACAACCATATATCAAACACTATCACAATTTACGATTTTATCATCTCCATATTATAGATTTACTTAGTCGAGAATACCCAGAGGCAAACACATGTCGCTTGTTTCTCGGTGTCTCTTCTGTCTTACATTGGTGCCAATTATCACGTACTTGAATTTTTTAGCACTTAGGCGAATGTGACTAGCGCTACAATGACGCTAATTATTACAACGCTATATGGTCGCTACGCTGTTTCCCGAAAATGATACAATCGCTCTCCTCAGAAGGTAAACGAAGATTACTGTAACAGTCTAATGACAATTTTAATGAACCAAACGTATTACCGGTTTAAATGTAAAGGCAACAATATTCTTGGCGTAATGCAAAAAAAAATCAGAAATGTTCTAGAAGCAGCAGGACACACACAAAACACAAAAATTTAAAACAATTTGCAGTACTCGGTCAACCAGAAATAACACCGAGTGAGCGATTAAGTGTGAAAAGTGGCAGCTATTGTATTTCGTTAATATTAAGATTATAAAAAGTGCGTAATGGAAACGAGAGGCTACTGAAATTATGTTTAGCCCGGGTGAGCCAAAAAAAGTACAATAAATTTTTTCCGACTGACCTTTCCCTTGATTTCTGGATGAGCTGCATTTCTGGAGTAGACGCTGTTGATCTTTCGGGGAAGGAGAGGCAACGTGCCTCAACCCTATCTTTTCGTGAGAGTTGAAGCGAGATTGTCTCACTTTGAGGGCTGGAAACCGTACTGTCTCGTTTGATTACCGTAAGCAGACTGTTCATTTGTGAAGTATTCACACCTACTAGCAATACTCTCATTAATCGTGATTCGTTTTCCACATTTCTTTCTTCCGCAGGTCCTCCAATGGAGTTCTTTCTCCTCTCCTTCAAAATTCAAATATTTCGAATCAACAAACTAGATGACCTTGAATTACACGGGTTATCGCCTAGTGGAAATTTCTTTTCTGGGCAATGGATTGAGACAGGGCAGCCATCTGAGACAAGTCAATTTTTATGGCCCTGTTTGTGACACTTTTACGCAAGAAACTGCCTTGACCAGATTCCGGAATTTATATTTCCTTTGACAGGTTACAAAAGCTCTCACGAAATGCATAAGTTGGTGAAGGAATATATATTGTAATGTAAAAACGCAGGTGCCTGCTGATTTTGGTTCTATAGTGTCATTGTGAAGTGCAGTTGGGCCTACAATGAAGGAAGTTTTGTGTGCGACAATAGAGGCCAACAACAATGTAGAATTGGCTGAAAGTGGGTAAAATCCAGAGGGGAACCCCTGAGGGAATCCTCCGCGGGGCGGGTGTACAAAAACGATGGCGGGAATGTCGCGCTGGCGTGTGTGAAAATCCTGAGGGGATCCCCGGGATTTTGTGGTGAGATCAGGCGGCTGGGAACTCCCGGGGCGAGAAGTTAAAAAGGAAACGTTGGAAGGCTGAGAAGATCAGTCGGAGAGAAAGAGGAGAAGAGTGCAGTTGGGCGAGAGAGAGGAGACGAACGTCAGTCGGGGAGAAGGGACGACGAAGTCAGTCGGACGAATCAGTTGGGGAGAGAATGGAGACGAATTAAGTCGGAGAGAAGGGACGACGATTCAGTCCGGGATATAGAGGGGAGGAAGTCAGTCAGACGAATTCAGTCGGAGAGAAGGGACATCGATTCAGTCCGGTAGATCGAGGAGAAGAGGGCAGTCGGACGAATCAGTCGGCGAAAGATCAGAGGATGAGAGACAGCCAGAAGGGACGACGAGATCAGTAGTGGAGGAGAGAGCAGACGCGGAGATGGACCTGGATCCCACTACATTCCTCGATGTAAAACACCTGCAAGACGCACTAAAGACAGAGACGCGGAAACATTCGTGAGGTTAAATGTTTGTAGGCCCAGTAATTTTGGTAACTGCGTACTTCACTTCTCGAGAGACCCAAAATCCCCTGAGATATTGTTTCATGTAAGCATTGTAAAGTGCATAAATATAAAATTTTCAAATCGATTAAAATTGTTCATTAAATAAATTTTAACCCTATTCCATGAAGAGGATATTACTATATATATATATTTAAATGCATCCCCATTTCCTTTGTTCACGCCATAACTTGAGTACAACAGATTTCGTTTATCTTTTTTTTATAAGTTTTCTAATGCTCTATACAAGGGTCTTCCAGAAATAAATATTAATATAATTGACAAATAACTACGAGAAGGCTACTTTATATCCGCGCGTTTTATTCTCCAATGGAATTAGTGATGCCTACACTCTTGATCTGTTATGCTCCGTAACGGCTCAACGGATTTCAGGGACTGAAATAGGAATTTTAACTTAAAGTTTCATTTTGATATATTGCAGAGTTCACAAGATCTCAAGGTAAATATTTATAAATAAATTGAGTTGCCGCGAGAAAGGCGGCTAAATTTAAATGCGAGTTATAACTCCCATTAGCCGTTCCTATATCATTCATCCCACTTATTGTATTATTATAAGTGTAATTTTGGCAGCATGAGAGGGGGAAGCGCGAGCAAATTCACTCAATCTATTGTTGTAAACAAAACCAACTGCGACTTTCAAGGTTTGCCGTGAAGTAACCATAAGCTCTCTTTCTCTCTCTTCTTTGTCAATCACTGGACTGGACGGGCGTGTTCATACAGTATTGATAGATTAACATTCATTCATATACAATTACCGTTTCTTCCGCAACAGCAAAACTTGGTGTGTTTCGTATGATTTGATGTGTGTTTAGAGGACTATTTTTATTGCTATTTATGTTATTTATTGTTAGTGATAAGGAAACGCCACTAATGAGGCGTCAAAATTTCGTTTGGCGTACGTGTAACGTAATCTTCGAGATAATGAAACTTAAGTAGAGCGGAAGCAGCGTTTGGACGAAAAAATTCCTCAAGTGAGATGAACCACGGCTCCGGAAGATACCTAGGGGGTGGGGTGGAATTGTTATTTAAGTAAAATTTTAACTATTAAGCGGAGAATAAAATTTTGTTGTCAGAGTACTGAAAATAATTTTAGTCCTGTTATTGTACCGGGAGTATTTTTGACTGTGAAGATACTGGTTGAGGTTCATATTGTGACGTTTTCAATGCCGGTTTAGTCATATGCTGACCAAGAATTAAATAATGTATCAGATAATATAAATAAATGCACGGGCAACGCCGGGTGTTCAGCTAGAATATTAATAAAATATATGCTTTCGTAGGATGATTAAAAATTTCAAAAGGAGCAAGTGCTGATTTTGAGTTTGTTTTTGATTGTTATTTTGATACTCCTTAGCATAATAAATATTCATCTATTACAGACGTTTTAATAAATTCATCAACTGATCGATGTGATGTATACAAACAGACCACTCCCTAATTATTGAATTTTTTTGTATACGAATTATAGGTATGAGGGGTCATTTATATTAACCGAATGTTTTCACATTATTAAATAGTAATTGATTTAAATATTTCGTGTAAATATTAAAATAAAATTACAAAACTATGGTTCTCTGATAACATCATTTGTATAGATACGTCAACCATCTGTGGGGCACTGTTAGTAAGAAATTATCATTATAATGTTATAATATATGTAGGCATATATGTGGACAAAAAGCATCCGTCCAAGTTTAAATAATCACGACTTTCCGTCAGACGTCTTTGCGATAACTCCTCTTAACAATGACGTCAACAGTTCAAAGATAGTCCGTAGTTAAAAGACAATAAATATTCCCAGTTCTCATCGGCCAGACTGACTCGTCTTGATAGGTAAATGAGTGAGAGTGAAGAGAGTGAAGTGGAATGCTGGTTTGTCCGTCGGGGCTGACTTCCTCCATCCTGGTTGTCCTCTTTTCCTCCCCCCCCCTATTCTTGGCTCATGGCCAAGGTAATTAATTTAAGTCTCCTGCAAGCTGAGACGACCTTCTTGAGCAGTTTGAGAGGTGTATGTACGGCGGTCAAAGACCTTCGGCATACGGTAAGAGTTGTTCGCTGATCCCATTGGACAAATGAGGCACGGAGACGGGTTTATTGAATTCCCACAACAATCCAGTCTTTCGTCAGCAGTAGCACCCGCTAGCCCTACATACCTGATGGAGGTTCAATTCCCTTCCTATCTTATTAAAGGGGAGTTGCCTGCTTCAGTATCATCCTCATGTAGCCTGTTAACCGCAACAACAACAAAACTGACTCGTCTTGAAGGCTCTCGAGAAGGTGCCTGTGGGAGTTTTCTCCCCTCCCCCCTCCAGAGTGACTGCAGGGCTCACCTGACTATGTCGGGAGTGTCTCGTACTCTCTCGGGGGGGGGGGGGTTCAAAGAAAGATACGTGACACATATTTTGTTCTGAGGTCGAAGAACTTGGGCATAAGGTAAGATTTTCCGTTGATCTCATTGGATCAGTCAGCCAACTGCCT
The DNA here is from genome assembly GCA_034510155.1 of Eucriotettix oculatus. Lineage (NCBI taxonomy): Eukaryota > Metazoa > Arthropoda > Insecta > Orthoptera > Tetrigidae > Eucriotettix > Eucriotettix oculatus. Next base: position 118,127,957 of record CM067379.1, read on the forward strand.
CCTAAAACTGGTGGATATATGCTCTACCTTCCGCATGCCGCCCTTTTCATTCCCTTTCTATACTATTAAAGGGGAGTTACCTACTTCAGGATGACCCCAAAAAAACTGACTCGTCTTACGCGCTCGTAAGACAAATTCAGCCAAGAGTAAATCAGACGTCCGCGTCGTCATGAAGCGTCTGCTTCGTCTTGATGACGTCCGCCTGGTCTCAAAGCCGTCTGCTTCGTCTTGATACCGTCCGCGTGGTCTCAAAGCCATCTGCTTCGTCTTGATGCCGTCCGCGTGGTCTCGAAGCCGTCTGCTTCGTCTTGATTCCGTCCGCGTGGCCTCGAAGCCGTCCGTTTCGTATCGAAGTCATCTGCTTCGTTAGCAAGTCGTCGGCTTAATAAAAAGAAAAGAAGAGTATCCCTATCTAAATTACTGCTCTTTGGGCCTAGTGAAGCACGCTAGACCACGGCTTCATGTGATCCGCTGCTGTGGATGTTGCATGTACTTTCCGTACATCAAATCGATCATTACTCTTAACTTTATCAATTATATAAGGCCCGTAAAATTTGGGTTGTAGTTTCTGCCCAATTGCAAACTGCGTCGTGGATATAGCAACTTTGTGTGTTCTTGTTCTCTTCCTCTTTTTATTGAAGTTCCTTTTCTTTGCTACTTGCATTATCAAAATGTTTCCTTTAGCTACTTCTCCCGTCACGTATCTTTCTTCTATTTTTATTGCATTTGATACTTGAGCGCAAAACGAATCAGCATTATCGCACAATCTTTCTTTATCGTATCGAAAACGACTGCATGGTGTAATGATTATCTTTTGTAATAATTGTTTTCTTTATATTATTACTTTTATAAATTGTTTTATAATTTTAGAAATTTATTTTAACAGCAAAACAAGAACACAATGTTAATTATAATTTTTAATTGAATAGAATGAGATATTTCTCCCTGGGCACAATCTCGTGGGGAGATATAGGCATTTTTGGTCAATATTCGTAAAAGTTAATATCAGTAATTTTTGTTTATCTTTCGTCGAATTTACCATTCCCGATCCCTTCACCTTCTTGAAAATATTCACTGTACTGTGCTTTATAACATCACAAATATTTTACTTCACTGGTCGCACTATAACTTTTCTTCGTGATTTGCATCTATCGGCGGTGGCTTATAATTTGCTATTGCTTTTATTTTCTCTCCAAGGAGCTGCGGTGAAAACTCTTACATTTAATTATATTTAATTTTTGGTTAGCCTCCACCGCACTGATCACCTAACTTCGCCCAAGCCCTGTATGCATCTCTTACTGTTCTCTCTTTTCACTGTCCACTCCTCAAAAGGGTTCACAGCCCTCCCCCTTCGACCTTCGGACAACCCTCTTAACAGTTCGCAAGACGTGGCAAATACGACACTCTGCCCTGATTTTAATTCATAAAAAATTGTCTTGGACCATTTGAATTTTTGCCTCATTGCAATGTATAGTGACAATTATTGTTTTTCCCATTCCTGCATTGTTTTTCACCATATGTCGAACATTTTAAAGTAACTTTTGTTTCTGCTTTGCTTGGAAGGATTCTCACACGAGTGTAGTTTACTTGATAGTTGTCACGCCTACAACAAAACCGCCTTCCAAAAAGCATACATTAATTTTTTGTATCAAATTGATACCAAATACCATTTTCATTGCACAACTTATCGAGAACATATATTTTGGAGTTTAATTCGGAATTATCAATCAGTATATTAGAGTAGATACCAACACGCAGCAACTCGCAAGCTAAATTCCCGGCTTGCTTTGTTTTTGGCTGGGCGGTACTTAACATGTTACAATATATTGTAATATCCTCTTCCTGGGATACGTTTAAGATTATTTAAATTACCAATTTTAAAAGGTTTTTCATATGTACAATATTTACACAAAAAATATCTCAGGGGATTTTTGGGTCTCTTGAGAAATGAAGTACGCAGTTACTGAAAAATAGAAGAAAAATATTATTTAAATTTATATAACCAACAAAATGAGCAAGTTTCACAGCTTACCCAAAATTACAAACATTCAACCTTACGAATACATCCACTTTTGTCTGTCTGTCTTTAGGTACGCCTTGCATCTGCTTTCCATCCAGGAATGTCGTGTAATCCTCTACCTCAGCTAGGAGATCTTCGTCTCTATGTATTTACTGGCCACGTGCATCATAAATATTTTTCAAATTTTTTTGGCGAAGAATAAAAGTTTTTTAATAGAGGAGTTAAAACCTAGTGAATATATTTCCTTCTTTCCAATTCCTATCAATTTCACAATTGTTTCATTTAAATCAGCACCCAATTCGATCGTAAAAATCATATTTTATCATTGCGTCTTGACTGCCTGTATCGAAGAATGCATTCGTGGTCACACCAAATACTTTTACTTTCACATATAACTTTACCACACCGATATCAGAATTGCAAATTAGAGTTTTATTTTCCTTCGTGGAACAATTATTCCATTTGTGTCCGAACCTTTTGCATTTGAAACATCTTACACCTTCATTTTTGAATTTGCAATCTCGTTGCAATTGAAATATTTCAAATATGGGTTCGTATTATTTTGGAATGATTGAGTACGGATAACCAGCTTGTTCGGTAACGTGTATTTTAGATTTATTTTCAAAACTTCTTTGATTTTTGAACTGACTTCGCGTTGAGTCATATTCGGCTAATTTGTTAACTATTTCATGTAGAATTTTGATATTCGGAAATTCGTCGCTAAAATGGTCACGAACGTCGTCATGTATTTTTCTTCTTAATTGGTGTACGACCCATAACTTACTTCAGATATATTGAGAGATAGCGTCCGGTCGAGTGCATGGTTTCTCCGAGCATGTACGTAAATTTCTTGCTTTTCTTGTGAATGTGTGATTTTTAGTATAGATATATACAGATCCTAACGGACTATGGCTGTTTATCTGCAACAAATGCAGCTGAAAGCCAAATTTACCATTAAGGAAGGTTTTGTTAGTAACGAACCGTGTCAACCACTATGATGTTTTAAATGCATTCATTTTACGGTTCTCCGCGTGATTAGTGCAGCTAATAGAGATCTTTGGAACCACAGGTATTTATTGGGCAAATATATTTACAGTTTGGTTGTACATGTAAATAAAGTTAATTAGCAACGATCATTAAAAGCAATTTGAATTTCCTTTCTATTACGAGCCTCGCGTATTCATGAAGGACGTGATTGATAGCAAACGCACTGTAATTTGGAAATGTAAGTATAATATCAATTCGAATCTTTAATTTTGGATTTCAATAAATTAACGCTAACTTTTATAGGCCGTAATATATAAGGATTATAGGGCGGCGATCACATAGGAGTATTGTTACGACAATAAGACCTGTGTTCGGCAAGCATTGCGGATAATAGCATGTTTTATTAGAACAAGTAGCAACTTTATTCGATGTTAGACGCAGTAATGGGACATACATTTGGAAAGCATTATACAACAGTTAACTTATTGAGTTCTAAAATAATTGTAAGGAATTCGATGTCTAACATAGACGATATAGATATATCGAATGCTCTAAAATTATGTGTTTATGAATAAGTACGTATGTTGGTATGTAGGAAACAATACCCGTGTGGTGATGTTAGTCCTCCCCAGGTTGTGCAGTGGGGACCATGACTCAGATATGAGTAGTACCGATATTTCGGGGCCTCAATATTACCGACTTGAGGCACGAGGATTGTGATCCGGGAATGGCTCAACGTTGAACAAAAACAAGCATGGCTGGAACAGCTTTAATGGTTGTGTTACTGTTGCACGGCTGAACATCCGTGACCTTAACTTCCCGCGTACATGCAACGCTCAATGAATAAAAATATGATGGCAGCCTCTCGGGTAATAGTCCCCATTCGGATCTCTGGGCGGGTAACACTCGGGAGGATGTCATCAGAAAGACAAAGAGAGATGTTCTACGAATCGGAGCGTGGAATGTCAGAAGTTTAAACCGTGCTAGTAGGTTAGAAAATCTAAAAAGGGAAATGGAAAGGTTAAAGTTAGATATAGTAGGAATTCGTAAAGTTAGATGGTAGGAAGAGAAAGATCAATATAGGGTGATTTGCACTAAAGCGAATAGAGAAAATGTATGGGTAGGTCTCGGAATGAATAGAAGGCTGGGGCAACGCAAAAGTTCTTACAATCAATATAATGAAAGGTTAATTACGATAACGTTAGAAACAAAACCGCATCTGACAAAGATTATTTAAGTTTACATACCCATAAGTACGGCAGAGGAAGAAAAATTAAGAAATCTATTAAAAATTGAAGAAATAATTAAGAATGGCAAGCGTAACGAGAATTTGATAGTAATGGGCGACTGGAACGCAGTAATAGGAAAGGGAAGCGAAAGTGATGTATTTGGGGACTATGGACTTGGAGAAAGGAATAAAAGGGGAGATAGGCTAGTAGAATTTTGCATTGAGCAAAGTTTAGTCGTGACGAATACCTGGTTTAGGAATTATGAAAGAAGACTATACACATGGAACAAGCCGGAGGTTGCAATTAAATTATATAATGGTTAGACAATGGTATAGGAATCAGGTACTAAACTGCAAGACGTAGACAGCAGCAGATATAAACTCTGACCATAATCTCCTGGTTATGAAATGCAGACTGAAAATGAAGAAACTCATATTAATAGAAATTCGTGAATAAGGTTAATTAAATCTCATATACGCGCTCTGGCTAAAAGTGCCATTTTGATGTTGGGAAAATCTCTACTCAGTTTTGCTCGTACCTGGAATAACACTTCCAATTCGTCAGCCCGGTTTCATGGCGTAACACACGTATGCTTTGCTGATATTAAGTTTGTCCGTCCTGCTCGATCAAATGTTTTGTAGCGCGTTCTTCAGTATAGGCGCAATTAATTCAGACTGAGATTTGGACAGTGAATCGTGTGAGTAAGCATGAGATGTTGAGTACTACCATGTGGAATGTAAGGAACGTCCAGACCCCGGGTTGGAACATCTGGTGGCCTTCATAAGCGGACCCCCTATGGCGCTGGGCCTCTTCCGAATCTTCATACACACGAGGGTGACCAATGTGAAACAAGTGAGACACACACCTGAGGGAGAACAAACAGATGCTCTGGCGCTGGAAACTTGTTGAATTTTTGTGCCTTTAAAAAGTGCGACTGCCCCAAAATTGTTTAAAAGGGCATGAAAGTGGAGATGAAGGGCAGTCGCAGGCAAAACTACGAATATGATGGTCGATGACACTACAGAAACCAGTCGCCATCATTCGCTGGCAAAACGCAGAAGTCATGAGACACCAGAAAAGCTGGCTACACGACGTCGCCAAGGGGAAACTACAGAAAAGTTCCACTCATGGTAGTGCTTAACATTCTCGTAGTTACGCAGACATCGTAAATTCGTCCTTTTTTCAGGTCAAATACCTTGGGCATAAGGCAAGGGTTGTTCGCTGATCCCATTGGATCAGTCAGCCAACTGCCTCCTGAAACTGGTGATGACACGGAGAAGGAAATGCTGCGACCCCACAGCAAACTCGTCTCCCGTCATTCGGAAGAGCGTGAGAATAGTACCCAATGCCCGACCTACCTGTTGCAGGTTTTCTAGGGTTTTCCCTGCATCTCTTTAGGTGAAACACCGGCTAGGATCCTTTAAACTATAGCCCGGGGGCCCTAGTCAACCCTTGGCTACCTTGCTCTACCTTCCGCATCCCCTCTTTTCACTTCCCTTCCTATGCTATTAAAGGGGAACAGTCTGTTTCAGGATCACTCTCATGAAGCCTGTTAACCAAAAAATCCCAAATAAAACCAGAAAATTCTACGAAGACTGCAAAAAGTTGAGTTAAAAAAATTCACATTTTAGGACAAATTGATAATTTACAAACAAAATTAATGCCTTATACAACTTCCAGATGATTAAATAATAAATTCCTGTCAACCTATATTCCCCAAACGCCAACGCGACCGCAAAACCAATCCAAATAATAAACTCGTAAAGAATATGAAGAGTGTAGCTATCTGTAATCACTTCTTTTAGGCACGTCATGGAACCCCATGACAAAACATCTTTTAAAGTCATGGGCATCAGCCCGGCACTTAAATGTAAATGAGGTACGCCCTTACCCGGATAAAGCGTAGCATCCTACATATATTTTGATATATATAATTTTAATTTAGTATCAGATGCTTGCAAAATATGAATGAAAATAGTATATAGGAGGATGGAAAGTCAAATAGAATTCGAGTTAGGAGAAGATCAGTTTGGTTTTAGGAGGAACGTAGGGACAAGAGAAGCAATATTGACTTTGAGTTCATGGCATTTGTATATACTATTGTATACACTATTAAGGATATTGAAGAGCACTGGAATACAATACCCAATCTTTACAGAAGACAAGGAGCGGTAATTAGAAAAGAAGATCAAGAGAAGAATGCCGAAATCAAGAAAGGAATAAGACAAGGATGCAGTCTGTCGCCCATGCTGTTAAACTTATATATAGAACAGGCGATGAAATCAGTTAAATCGGAATATGGAAAATAAATCATACTGCATGGAGAAGAAATAAAAACCTTCAGCTTTGCCGATGATATTGTAGTAGTAGGGGAGTGGGAAGAAGACTTGGAATCCATAGTAAAAGGCGTAAATGATGGTAGAAATATAAAGTTATGGAAGAGAGTGAAGTCACACCGAACGCAAATTCAAGCTTTTCACTCTGAAAACTGTGACATTTCCATATAATTTCTTTCATAGCACAAATATTTCGTTCGTCCACTAACTGAATTTATTTTTCCAGAAATGCCAGGCATCTTCTTGTTTCAAATTTCGCCTACTCTTCGATGTGTTAGTTTTTGACGCAACGGTATTTCGACACAATCCCCATAAAAGTGTACCGAACACATGCGGCCTGAAAATAGGGAATATCAAATATATTTAATACATATATGTACACAAGTATATTTCTATATGATTATAGTTTGTGCTAAAATTCTTTACATTATTCTTATATATTCTATTGCAAGCATTTTTCCACATTCCATATAAATTAGCATCTTTCGAAACTGAAAACGGTTGATTCCCATTCCTTTTTCTGTTACAATTTGTGCAACCAAAAACAGGGCATGATGGCAATGTCTGTCTTCTTGAAATACATTTGCACACAGTATTCAACGTAAAAAAGTTTCCTTCGAAAAGTAGTACAACAAAAAATCCCAAAGGAAAATCTTCAGGGCATTCTACACATCAGCTTGCGACCCGAGTGACGTCACGAGCACGGGACATGTATACTTAAACCATGGCATGAACGTGGTCCTGGGGAAAGAAATCAATATGAGGATTAATAACGATAGTGATAGTGATAACGACGAATGTGACGATTACTTCAATTAATAAACGTAAAATATCAATACAGCGGTTTCGCCATATAATATAATATCAGTGACCTCAAAATACCTTATACGCGAAGTTTCACTCGAATCTGCTTAAGTTACAAGTTTTGATCCACCATATTAAATACGCCATTTTGAATTTTCTAATTCCGAAATCTGATTCTTACTCAGCGATTCCAAAACTCAGAAAGGACACAGTTTCGTAGAATTTTATATCCATTTCCTCATTATGTCGAGGTTTTGTTGCGAGTTGGTCAACTGTGCGCTATGTAGCTCATTTCCATGGAGGATAAGTGAGTGCTAACAAACAGAAAACACACGCGCGCGCGTTGCGAAGTCAATACAAAATTTCTGAAGCCAGAGTGTGGAAATTTGACTTAGTTTGATGCTGGCAAATACTTTTTTCTTACATAAATTGTCATTCGTCGGAGGGTAATTACCTTGTTAACGATAGTTTTTGGATAGAAAATTCTTGGCAAAGAAATTTGTCCTGATGGTTCTTAACGAGAACAGAAAATGTAGATCATGTTTCATTTAAGTCGGAAACAAGTTTTGTGCAATGTTTTTTTAGCCCATTGGGCCAAATATAATTAGATTTTAATTTCGAGTCTCAGCAACAGTTATCAGTCACCTTAATATATATCAGTTTCTGAATCATAATCTACTAATTACATTTTCTGTTCGCTCTAAATCAGATTAGCTGAAATAAGTAAAAATTTCATTAGACATGTTGCAGAAATTAATTTTAAAGTTACGGTTTCGAGTTCTCATTTTTAGCGTCATAATTAGCGCTCGTTCTCTGCAGCTGTGACAAGCCCTCTAAGATTTATGTTCTGGCTTTCCCCTGTAAGTTGCTTTCTGTATAGCATTTACGTAAATGTTTCTGCGAGAAAAATTCACTAACTTCGTTGCTGTAATGAGCTTAAAATGGCAAAACGTTGGGGCGAGCTTACTTTCAGTTTGTTTTCCCGTGTTGATAAAAAATTACCTAGCACTTGAAAATTACTTCTGATTTTTTCTACAGGTGCAAACATCTCAGTGAAAACCTGGAATTAAGATCAATACGTTATTGCGATTTAATTATAATTTCATGCAACGTGTACAATTTCATATTATCTATTGGACCAAAATTTGATTTTCTATTGATTTAAACTGCACATAAACGAAAAATTTTTTAGTGAATAATCTTTAATTCGAATATTGAAAGATTACTGGTTTAAGATTTATTTTAACAATGTAACTTCATATATAATAGTTTCTTGGTATAAGTTCATATAAGCAACTTTCCGTAATAAGGGTAGAAGTACCGTCAATATTATTTTACGAATTAATCCCATATTCGGATGAAATCTTCACGGTTATCCAACCGCAGAAACTTTGTGTTCTTTTAAATACCTGACCCGGTTGGTTAACCGTGAAGATTTCATCCGAATTATACATCGGGAAAATCTACGTTTATTAATCCCATATTCAATATCAAGAAGTTTTGCGTGCTCTAATGAGTTTCGTCTTCCCTCGTGATTTTGTTAAAATATTAATTCATTGATTAGGTTATGCTAACCAAAGCAATATATCACATTTGCATACTCGGAGCCTTTGGGAATTGCTCATTTAGAGTCACAACGCATGTAATGATAGTGATTGATAAATATATTATTGGTCATAAGCTATTATTTCAGTTTTCTTTGTTTTAACTGATCTGTCAATATAATATTGAATGTGGCGAATTAGCCGCTTGTTTAGTTAATCACGGAAATGCTTTCTATTGTAACGGACAAATAAATCTGCTTGGGCTTTAGCGGCGTGGAATCAAAACAATAAAAAAGGACACAGCGGTTGACACTTGGGCCATAAAACCTAGACGCGACGTCTCGGCTCGGGAATTTTCCAAAGTTTGTGAGAATCGGCACAGGGTGGCGTGTTTTGAGATAGATTTTGGAGGAGATTGTTCTAGAGTGGTGACGATCTGGAGAAAGGACGGGGAAGGAGCTGGAACCTGCACTAAGCCGATTAGGTAAACTACTGCATCTGTGACGCTTTGTAATTTTCTGTTTGCTTCGACGTCTGAATGGATTAGTGTAAAAAAATGTCTGTTCTATGAGAAGGCCCATAAATTCGACCCCGAGAGTCTTATAATTGTTAGAATTGTTTATGTTTAATATAAATCCTTAAATATAGATCCGAATTTAATTCTGAAAATAATTATTTTCATGGCGCTACTTTTAAAACTCTGGGATGTTTCTGAATTTACTAACTTGTTTCAACATAGACAAGCCCAAACATAAAAAAGACGTTATATTTATCTAAATGGTTTTTTGATTGAGTAAGCATTAATAAATTATTCGTTTCAGTTAAGCCTGCCTCACACTTGTGCGTGCCGGGATATTGGTGCGGGTGTTGATGTCACACTTTTCGGGCGCGGGACAGATAATATGGATGATTAACAAAGTTAAAAGACCTAGATCATTTTATTGTTTTATAACGCAATCAGAATCCATGTTCGAATGCCAGAATCATCATCGTCAGCAGAAAGTGAATTTCACCAAGTTGGAGGAGTTGTATCATTGACACTGCCAAACAAAATCACAGTTACATGTATTTCTGAAGGGCAGTAATGAACAAAGTAGATGATCAAAACAAAGAAGTACATATTATATTTTTACAATCCCCCAGAACGGGGGAAATGAAGCACTTCTTGCTATATTTAAGAAATTATTATACCAATTTATACTGTAGTTTGATATTATAAAAAACTATTAAATTTAAAACTTCAGATTTTTATCTGCATGCCATGCCGAGATATTATAACTCAAACAATCAAAAAAATTGAAAAATCCCATTGTAAAAGTATGTAATTTGTAAATGGTAAAGTAAAGTAACTACACAATTGTGTGTAAAAGCACGAAAAATATTGAGGTTCGCAAACTGTTTCTTCTTTCTGACGAAAATTGAATTTTCTTCATTGGAATGGACAACTTCGTGTTACACAGAGTTCATGAAAAAATATTATTAGGCACGTAAATAGAGGATTAATTTGTTGGCCGAAATGTACTGAACACGATACAGTTGATTTGAAAAGAAAACAACAACACAGTTCTGAATAAATTAGAAAATTGTAGATACCTGCGAACGTGGAAAACGACGACAGCAAAAGCGTCGCCCTCTTTTGAACCAAACACGATATAAATGAAACAAAATTAGTTTTTAACTGCAAAAACACGTGGGAATGCACCAATAAAATATTAATGTTTCTGAGAAGATGACTCAAATGCCACTTGCAACTTTGTTTTCTATTTTTTTAAATGATACGTTTTGGTATTCATTTCTGCCTTAATCAGGCCGTAAGTAACATATTATTTAATAAATACTATAAAATTTTGAAATAATCCATGTTGAAATTAATAAATCAGCATTTTCAAATTGTAATTTTAAAATCAACACGTTTAGTTTACCAATGATGCTAGTTTATTACTTGATCAAGATTATAAAATTGATAATGTTCTAATAGTAAGCTTTTCCCGCATCCAATAACCGCGGGATGTGTTGCGTTTCTCCGCAGCATGCTGCGGATCCTGCGGTACGGGAAAACGCACCCACCCACAACCGTCCATGTGTGACATGTCGTGTTGTCTGACCCGCACTCGAAACCCGCTCAAGTATGCCAATAGCTTTAATATTGTCTCTCAAAACAATTTTGTATTAAGATATTCTAAACTCCCGTCCCTTAAGGAGCTTTTAAACGACCATGTTAGTCCATATATGGCGCGGGCACGCATCGTCTTGAAGGCGAACAACATCGCCCATCCTAAGTAATCTGTGGCCTTCCTAATACTTTCTGCAAACATCGTTTACCACCATCCTCCCCACCAACAGTAAGTAATAAATTTCCACAATATTACTTGGTATAACATACGGTATATTTAGCCAAACTAATTGCAACTTCTATTCTAACCAGGAGACTTCATTCGTCCACCTGTGAGTTTCCGAGTATTTTCCGAAAATATATTTTATTTGTTACTACCGCCCTTTTCAACAATATTCTTCAGTAATTAATTTCCACGTTGGACGTAGTATTGATGAGCCCCACCAACTGTCAGCCAAATATGTTGCAGATCCTTGCTGGTGACATGGAAGGTTGTGTTGCGGTTTACTTAATTTTAAACGTGTTGTATCTTTCTCTTAGGGGACACAGGCAGACTGACAGAAACAATTTGCGACATACAAATAAGAGGAGGATGAAACGCGTACACTTACTATTTGTCTCCTTGGAAGCTGGTTGCAAATTCGACACGGTCTACGCGTTCAATCAATTCTCACTCGGTCAGTGTTCTCCGTCGTGTACGAAAAAAGGTCGGAGCCGTAAACGTTTACGCCCCTCTGGCGTGACTTTCCTTTTTGAGTTTCTCACTCCGAATGCCTTTTTCTCCCGCGCCAAAAAACTTTCACTTCGTCCAAGGATCAGCTTTGTCCTCCTATCCTGTCCGTAGACAGAGCTTTGGTTGTGAATAATATTACATATACTTTCTTTTGACGCACATTGGACCAGAGAAATTGTAATGATTATTTTGTGTGTGGGGTGATTTTAGTTTATTTAATTTAATTATGTTATTGATGGGGACTATTAAAAATTTTTCGTTTATAATTCTTAGTTTAATCTTAATAAAATAATCGAAGATATTTACAAGTTTCGCAGATAAGATCATAAAATAAACAATTAGTTAGAATGAGACTTTCACTCAGGGTTTCTCAGTGGGATGAACTTCGAAACGTATTTGGTTCCCTAATGGCAATAGGTCTGGAAAATGTGAAACTCTTTATAAACAAAAAAACTACAATGCCCGTGGCCGAAAATACATCTGCTCCCTTTGCGCTTCGTCGTATGATGGTGAATGGTGGCTGCGACAGGATCATCACCGTCTGGGCTGGCTCCCGTATTCTTCTTCCAGGCGGCTACCAGCTTAGTTTCAGATCATCATTGGCCGGTCTCCCAACAATTTCTCTTTCCCGTCTCCCGACAATTTTTTCCAGTCTCCAAGACAATATCTCTCTCCGGTCTCCCGACAAATTATCCCTCTCACTTCTCTACCTAAACCTTTCACGAAAGCTCGGTGGGCGGCCACATAAACTTTAGCCCACCAATTAGCTGTTGTCCACCAAAGTCTTCTATTGGCTTGCGGTTGGACAATTGCAGCCAGTAGGAAAAATTTCAGTTTCCAGGGTCTAAATACTCCATATGTTACGCATCCTTCCGTAACATTCCAAATTCTCCACAGCACTTCCGTTTTCGCCAGAAGCTCCCTATATTTACACGGAGATTTCCGGTAGCCGGTCATTCCCAATTTTTTACGGGTGACCTCTTTTCTGAATGGGCTCTTCTCGCTCGCATACAAAAAGAAGGGTAGCTCTTTTGTTCCTAGGAATGCGCTGTGCGCCCCCCCCACCCCCGAAAAGCCAGAAAGCAGATGTACTTTCTTTAAACTTTCAACTCGCGTATTTAATATTTATTACAAAATCAAATTCAGTTACTGTGAATGGTCTATGGGGCAGTATACCAAAAGTTAGTAATAGCGCCTGTATCTCTTGTGTAAATGTAGTTTTTGCCATTGTGCAAGGAAAAAAGAGATGGATCGTTTTCTTTATTGATTGTCTGGCTCTTTGTATCCAGAATTCTACCGGAGGTCTGATAATACTGTGCTGACTCCGTGGTCATGTGAATGGAAGTGATTCTGACCTTGGAGGAGTATGAGGTGACGTTCATCACTACCCAATTTAAAAAAATTGCAAGCGATTTCCAATAGGAATAAATCTGTTGTATAGAAAATGACTAAACCGTGCTATTTTATGTTTTATTGACAAGTGGGGATTATGTTATAGTGCATGTAGTTCTTCAGGAAAGGATTCTGTTTGCGGATTTTGGTGGCTCGAATTGAGTTCAATTCATTGGCTAATATTTCAACGAAGATCTGTCCATCATGCGCGTGTTTTCATGAAACAAAGAATCCATGCGGTCACTCAAAGTTAGCTCCAATATAAATTAAACCTTGACACTTGGATTTGGTTCTTGAATTTTTTGACGACGATAATGAGGAACAATTATTGATTTGGGGTTTGTTTTGCTTCAGGAAGTGGTCATCTTTGCTATGATATTGGGGCGTTATATATCTGCACTGCCATGGTGAGCCATACCACCAGAGAATGGAATTGTGAACCTCTCTGACTGTGAGTCAACTTGACAGAAGGTCGGTTTGGTATCTCTTACTGGGGCAGTGGCGGAATTGTGCAGGAATATACATTAAAATTCCGAAACACGATTGCATATGAACGATTTCCATGTGTTAGCACTACGAACCCAGCCAAATCGTTATCAATGAATCACGCCAGAGTGTAGCGCATTTGATGTATGAAGTATTTTAATAATCTCGTATCAAAGTGGCCGATAACTCCTGTCGTTAAAGAGTAATCATTTTATTACAAGATAGTTTGTCATTGATTGCCTGATTTCTTAAACCTGTGCTGTTTGATCAGACAACCCTATCCAGTGTGGCACCGTTATTTTAGACAAATATGAAAGAGTTGATATCCAATGTTGCCATTTAATACCAATCTAGCCCCGACAGCCAACTGTTTTTGGATGGATACGGGTGAGAGTAATCCGAGGGTATCGTAGAAGCGTGATACTACATTCAACGACTGTCGCTTTGTGGCAGGTGCTGCTAGGAGCCCACTTGTGATATCTTGAATACAAAACAATAGCATCATCTCTGTCTTCCAATTAACTCATAAGACACTCGTTTGTCTCTTTACGTCGCGACTTTTGCATATCCAAAAATCATTTAAGGTTCCGGAGTTAATTGTCCATTTTTCCATTTCATATAGTGGTATTCACAAAGTAGATAATAACAATACTTCTGCTTCATACATAAAACAAAAAGTTAAACAAATATATAATTACAAGAAAGCAATGATATAACATCTTGTTTCTGAGAAACAGATACTATGGGTGAGCTTGGAAGTAATTCTTCTGACTTTGCATTAAAACCATTACAGCTTTGATCAATTTACATTCTTCAATAATATTCTAAAATTATTCTGAGGACAGAGTGTTTAAGTAAATTGTAGGTGAGCCTGATCTTCAGTAATACAAGGCATGGAGTGGTTTCGAATTGGATTAGATACAAGCTGGAGTTCCCGGGATCCAGCCCCGGTCCGACAGAGATTTTTCTATTCTGATCTTATAGAATAGTTTTTATTTCGAGAATGAGGTTACATAAGGGAAATCCGCGCTGTGGCAACTCCCTTAATATCATGGGAATGAATTTTAAATAAGGAAGCCAAAGGTTAACTAAGGCCTCCCCTTATTGTTTAAGGTTACTACCGATAATGTGCATAAAATTGATGAAGGCCAAATGTCCAAAAACCTGCACCTGTTACATGTATAAGTCGATTTGAATATTACGATTTATATCGACACATTTAATGTAAATTTCGACAACTCGTGGTTGTATGTATTGTAATGTACTTTTTGTATATAAAACATTTATTAATTCAAATTACAAATATGATCAATTTTAATAATTTTGTTTATTAATTTAAGTGAAGACACGGGCTTAATCCCAGGGGATTTTGGGTCTCTCAAGAGATGGAGTATGCATTAGCTGAAAATAGAAAGAAAATAATTGAATGTTAATTTATCCAGAGCAATGAGCAAGTTTCACAAATTTTAGATCGCTTACCCACAATTACTGGCCCAACAAACATCCACCTCTCGAATGTTTGTGCGTCTCCGGCTATCTGCTCTCTGGTTCAATCGCCTGCCTTCTGCGCTCTGCTCCACTCGCCTCCCTTCTGGGGTCTGATGCACTCGCCTCCCTTCTGCGGTCTGATCACTCGCCTGCCTTCTGCGGTCTGATCACTCGCCTGCCTTCTGCGCTCTGCTCCACTCGCCTGTCTTCTCGGGTCTGAATATCTGCTCTACTCGCCTCCCTTCTGGGTTCTGCTGCACTCGCCTGTCTTCTCGGGTCTGAATATCTGCTCTACTCGCCTCCCTTCTGGGGTCTGAATATCTGCTCTCTGGATATCTGCTCCACTCGCCTCCCTTCTGGGGTCTGCTCACGTCCGTCCACTCGTCTGCCTTCTCGGGTCTGATCCACTCGCCTCCCTTCTGCGGTCTGCTGCACTCGCCTCCCTTCTGGGGTCTGATCGCGAGCCACCCATCGGCTTCCCTTATAAAGCTTCTGACGGGACTTCCCCTATTTCTCAACATTTCGGGGTTCCCCGCCCTCATTTTTCCCGCGGGGGTTCACCATCGTCATTTTTTATACAGGCAAGGCGGGCCTTCCCCGCGGGGAAAAACAATCTTTCGGCCGACTATCCATTGTTGTTGGCCGAACTGCGCCTCATAACGCCACAACCTTACAAAATCCCCCTTTTTATCACAGTATATATGTGCTTGGTTAGCACAACTGCAAAAAAATTATTGAACTGGAACTCCGAAGTTAAATAAATGCACCGTGTAGGCCAACACAGTATGGAATCACGTAAATCCATAAAGAAGTTTAGGAATTATATATATATATATATATATATATATATATTACACGAGGGTACGTACAATATTTATAAGATTAAATCACGAAAAAAGTAATTTTGTTTTCATATTGTTATGTTTTTAAACAAATTCCATAAAAAATTGTAATGCCTCAAAAAATTGTATTTGAATTTTGTAGATAACTATGGCAATACTGAAAGCTTCGGCTGAATAAATTTGAAATCAAATTTAAAGTATAGTTTTGGTTAATAATGTGACTGATAAACACAGGGAAATTATTATAACCATTCGATAATACTTTTTTGTTCTGATTTTTATTGTCAGAACAAGTTTTGTATAAAAGAAAATTTTTAAAAATTTGTACGGAAAAGTTTCAAATTCTCATAATATGAAAAATTTTGACGGAAAAGCTACCCTATATTCACGCGTTTGAATCTCTGTTATGTATATGGGTTGCCTATACACTTATTCAGTTTATGCTTCGAAAGGGTGCAACAGATTTCAATGAAAATTTAAGGGATTGAAACAGGAATTTTAACTAAGAGTTTCGTGTATGTTTCATTTCGATATCTTGCAGAAGTCAGACGATATTAATGTAAATATTTATAAACCCGTTGAATTTCTGCGCGAAAGGCGACGTAAAACTCAATTGCGAGTTATAAGTCCTATGCGTTTCTATACAATTCATCCCACTTACTGTGTTATTATAAGCGTAATTTTGTCAGCACGAGAGAAAAAGAGAGAGGGGTGGAGAGAGGGGAAGAGCGAGAATCCTCATTCCGTCTGTTGTAAACATGAGAAACTGGGACCTGTTCAAAACCAACTGCGACTTATAAGTTTTGTCGTGAAGCGATCATAAGCTCAACCACTGGAAGGGACGGACGTGGTCATACAGTATTTATATATTAACCTTCATTCGTATTCAATTACGGTTTCTTTTGCAACAGTAAAACTTGATGAGTTTATCGTGATGTTATTTATTGTTAGTGATAAGCACAGAACATAGAATAGCGCCCAGTGAAGGCTAAGTAAGCGAGTGTCAGCATCACCCCCCCCCCCTCCCACTCCAATACCACCAAACGCTAGCCACTGTTGTGCTGCAAGCAAAGATTTCTCTACGTTTATGGGCAAAAATAAATAATGCATCACTTCTTTTTTGTAATAACTGGAATATTTACATTATGTGGTATACACTTATGTGGCTAATACGAATTACGAAATAATTCCGAACCAGAATTAATTTATTGCCCGTCGAATATAACGATTTTATTTCTTGCTCCGATTCGTTCTCTGTGCAATTCGTCATTAAGAGTTCTCACATGATAGTGCATTCGAATTTTCAAGTAAAGCTGTCCAAGTTTTATGCATTGTTTTATCAAAAAGGATCATATAAGCCGCAGGGTCTGCTGTGAGTTCGATTCTTTTTGCAAGTAAATATTTTTCAGCAGCTGTGGTGTGACAAAAACAGAAAGGATAAGAAATGAATACATTCGGGAAGTAATTGGGGTTACATCACTAAATATCTTATACAATACAAGGTAGGAGGTTGATTTGGTATGGACATTTGAGACGAATGCCAGAGGAACGTAGCCATTAAAAATATTTCACTGAAAACCCCCAAAGCGAAAGAAAAAGGGAAGACCTAAACTTAAATGAAATGATGCAAGTAATAGAGGACAGATGTATTCGAGATGAAGATTGGAAAGATAAAAGGAGATGGAAGCTTGGATGTGAGAGACTCCGTATGGTGTACTTCCCACTCGCATTTATATATATTTATATATTATATATATATATTATCACAAACTTTGCAAATATTTGCACATATAGGCGCTGCGGGAGTTTTCTCGCAGGCGCTTCACTCCAGAGTGACTGCGGGGCTCTCCTCATTATGTCGGGAATGCCTCGCACTCTCTCTGTTTCTTTTTATCAAAGTTCTCACATGCCGAGACACCTTCACCTACTTTAGGAGGTATATGTACTGGGGTCGAAGACCTTGGGCATATGGCAAGAGTTGTCCGCTGATCCCATTGGATCAGTCGGTCAAATGCCTCCTGAAACTGGTGGAGACATGGAGACGGGAATGCTGCGATCCCACAGCAAACTCGTCTCCCTTCATTCGGAAGTACCCATTGCCCGACCTACCTGATGCAGGTTTTCTAGGGTTTTCCCTGCATCTCTTTAGGTGAAACACCGAGTAGGATCCTTAAATCATAGCCCGGGGGCCCTAGTTAAACTTGCTCTACCTACCACATCCCCTCTTTTCGATTCCCTTCCTATTCTATTAAAGGGGACTTGCTTGTTTCAGGATCACCCTCATGTAGCCTGTTAATCCCAAAAAACCTAATATTAATAACACATACATCAGGTAATATCCGGTCCTTTATTGTAAGTAGACCTTTCTCATTAGTAATGACGTTTTTCTCAATAGCTTTCAATCAGGCTTCACAATTCGCCATCATTTTTAGTTTTCGTACTATGAATAGTGTAATTCTAGAAAATACATCACCTTAAAAAGTAATTGGTAGGAGATATGGTATAAATAATTTCATTGTAATGTAATTGTCTACTGAATATAGACAGTTCCTATTGTATTATTAATTTATATTATACTCCATTATTTTACCTGATATACATACGAAAATATCTTACGTTGAGTATCTCATAAATAAATGCAAAATAGGGAAATCGAACGTGAAATAAAATGCGTATTACGAGAAGATCAGTTTGGTTTTCTTAAGAGAAGCAATATTGACGCTCCTCCTAATTTTAGAAGACTGGCCTACGCTAATGGCATTTGTAGATTTAGATGTTTTGAAGATGACAGGAACCATATATCGACGAAGAAGAGTTATCTACAACTTCTACAGATGACAGTCAGAAGTAATTAGAATTGAAGGGCAAAAAAGGAGTATGAAAAGGATGCATGATGTTCAACTTATTTATAGAACAGACGATGAAGAAACTTAAAAATGAATATGAAAAGGGAATCAAACTACAAGGAGAAGAAATAAAAACCCTAATGTTCGCATATGATATTGTAGTTTTAGGGGAGTCAGAAGAAGGCTTGGAAAACATAATAAATTGCATGAACGTGATCCTGGAGGATGAGTACAACATGATGATTAATAGAGGGAAAAACAAGGTAAGGGAGTGTATTATGGGAAACAAAGGATGTTAGATTGGGAAGGGATTTTTTTAAGGAATCTAAGGAATTCTGTTACTTGGGCAGAGTAATAAATAGAGAAGAATAGCACAGACAAGGATCGCTTTCACAGAGAAGGAAATTTACTTACTAATATAAATATATATTGTGTATGTCAAATAATTTATTATTCACCTTCAAAAAATTAAATAGGCCTTTACATTGATGAATAATTAAGTGTGAAGAGCTATGCGAGGAGTAACTGTTTTGTCCGATTCCTTTGTGCTGCATCGGAATGCGGCGCAGCATCACGCCGTGTTTCAATAGCTTCACTTATGCGCACGAACTAAGTGAACGAAAGCTGATCAGTTAACAACTGTAATTATCGAAGGGAAACAATAATGATGAACGTGAATTGGAAACGATACACGTTTGTCTAATTAAAAACAGCGATGCTACTAAGAAACATGTGCCTTGTGAGACCTTTCTGGGGAGAGACCTGAGTGGCCCTTCGTCTGCCGCTTCTACTCTATTCCATATTCTGTGGTGATAGGGAAATGCAAACCAGTGGGGTGTCTCAATTTCGGTTGTCGTACGTGTAACGCAAGTCGAGTTCATAATCTACCATCGGGTTCAGGTGAGAGGCGACAAAACAGACGGTCAAACGTAACAATCATCTATAAACGTTTGGCGTATAGCTTCCGAAGGACTCTCCTAAGGGGAGGGATGGAATTGGTGGAATTTTTATTTGTAACCAGCTAACCCCCGCGACTTATTTCGCGCCGAAATAGTTGTTTTTATTTTGCCCTAAAAACAAAACAACAGGTTCAGACGTTGACAGACGTTGTCATTTCCTAGCTATGAATATTCAATTTGAACTGGAATAAATAATAATAAAGAAAAATATTTCAAAAACATAGTGTTTATTATATGCTGTTTGATACACAACATTGTTAGTTTTGCTTTCGGTCGCGTAAATAAATAATGTTTATGGTTTTCCGACACGGGAAAAGGCGGTATACAGTTGGCCATGTGAAAAACATGGATTTACAAGATTGATTCGACACACACTTGACGACTGCCCTTGTGATTTATTTATCGACATTGCAAATGCAAGTCGCACTAGAAACTGTAACCGTTTAAAGTGGAATGGCATGCAGTTCGGAATCATAGGGATGCGTGGAATTAAAACGTCTTCGCCTCTGTACTTCCCTTTTAAAATTTTGGCATCGATGATTTTGTTCATTAATTTCTTCACCGCTAACCGGGTGCATTACAGAGACGTGGTAGGTTTATGTTCCGCAGCATAATGATTACCGATCCCAACGATTTGAAGTGAACTGCAATCGATTGCCACGTTATAATTTAATGCAGCTCGATAAGGAATAAACGTAACATTTCTACATTGTTGATTTCGATTCCATCGATTCCGTTCATCTTTATTTCCTCTTTGGTCCAGGCGGAGCAGATAGGCAACCCACGTGCACTTTGAAAATTAAAACGCGTGGAAGAACAGTAGCCTTTTCGTACTTATGTTTTCTGAATTTTTTCAATCTTCTGCGCAATTTTCTTAATTTTTATTTCCGTAAAAACCTTATAGAAGGTATTAAAACCTTATAAAAAAAGGATGAATGAAATCAGTAAAGTCTTTCTCAAGTTATGGTGTGACCAAGGGAATTAGGGATTCATTTTTGTATAAAAAGATAAAAGCTCGTGTTTGTGTCGAAAAAGAATTCTTGAGGTCAATTACGTTTTTAGTGTTTTCCACGACAATATTTGTGTATAATTTCAACCCCTTGCAGCATGTGAGGGATGGAAACGAGTTACATGAATATAACAATGAAATTGTCAACTTTGGGGTCGAAACCGGTGTAAAGAGGTTCGCTGTGTTTATTATGACATTTAATATGCGATTTAAGTAAAAATTCATTCCTTAAGTGGGGAAGAAATTTTATTCTGTCAGAGTACTGAAAATATATTTATACGTGTTATTTTACCGGGAGTATTTTTGACTGTCGAGAAACTGGGAGTATATTTGAGGTTTATATTGTGACGTTTTCGATTCCGGTTTAGTCATGTGTTGGTCAAAACAAATAATGTACCGGGATAATTTGAATAAATATCCGGGCAACGCCGGGTCTCCAGCTAGTTTACAATAAATTAAAAAATAACCTATTTTACAATAATATGCAAGCACTGAATGTATAAGAAAATATATTTGAAGTAGCCACGGATGTTTCTTATGAACTATCACAACTAGCCATCAATTATTAATGCGTCCAAAACGTAATTATATTTTGATTTTGTCCCTTTACTGTTTCCCGCCGCCCTCTAGGCTAAGCATCATTGTATCATCAGAACTATGAAATGCAAATATGGTCATAATTTTATAGCTAAAGCACTGTTCTATTTCATTTCCGTTACTTTGATCTTGAAGTTTCTACTTTCAGCTGTTTCTAAGTCCCAACGGGACCACGAGAAAACTGCTTGCTCGTGTATTTCCTTTTTGCTCTCATACCTACCTTTGCTTCCCCTCTTCTCTTGCACTCTTTCTCTATGGCTTCAACCCACTTTCCCTCGACTATAACCAATAGAATACAAACGCGTCTCCATGTTTACAATGAAACTATAGTCATTGATGCAATTGTAGAAAACTCACTAAAACTACATACTTTGTTTTTACTGAGGATATTGCTTTTTTATATTTGTAATAAAAAATATAATTTATTATGATTAATTAATCTCAAGAGTTGTAAGCCATTTATAGCATTCAAATCTACTCCTATTTATAACATTTATTTTATACCTAGTCCCTAATAGCCATTCATATTTCCAATGCCTACTTGGAAATTCATTTCTGTTTTATAGGAATAAAATGTCCGTTGTTCGCCTAAAACTTTAATACGTGTGATTATCAGGACTGCATTGATGATACAATTTAACTAACATCTTTTCCCCACACGAATTAAATAAATAGTCATTTCTCGTATCAATTTCGGTTAAATAACCTGGGGTTCCTATATAATTAGGAGCTTCAAAACGGAACAGTTCACTGTCTCATATATAAACTAAATCTCCACTTTCAACCTTTATTCTTACAATTTCCCCACACATTTCTCTTTACAATTTATCACCTCCATTTCTAGTTTCGTTGTTTAATTACAAACTTTTCAACAACTCCTCCGCCTTATACATTACAAGTACAGCAGAATACTCGTCCATTTGACCTTCCGTTCGATTTGTCATATCCTCTTCATCTCGATTTTATATTACATATATTACATCATTAATTTCTTTCTGCATTTCTAATCTACTCGCAAACAAATGATAAAATATTTTCCTTTCTCTCCCTGCTCCGTCAATAAACTACTTTATAACATTTCGCTTTTATTTTCAAGGTTATCTTCCATATGTCCATTCAGCTTTTCTATCATCGAATTATTTAATACAAACAGCTTCGTGACTATCCTTCTTCCGAAATTATTGAATAGAAGTTCTAGCGAAGCCATTTCATCTTCATCTTGGGATCTTGATCTCAATGTAAGTTAATCATGTAAAATTTAAACAACGCACAAGAATCAAAATCGAGATTACATTGATGTGCTGTTATCAGCTGAGCCAATAGTAATAGAAACACACACACACAAAATAAAAGGCTAACAAACTTCAAAACAAGTGACTGAAAAAACATTTTAAAATAACATCCAGAGAAAATATAACTTTTAAATTTTAAACTGCCAGGTCCTATGAGATATGTTGTAATTGCTCCTGGTTCAGAAATTCATGCTCTGCCTTGGACGCCAATTGTAATAAAAAATTAATTTATTATCATTAATTAAGCTCGAGAGTTGTAACACATTAAAAATATTTATTTTACTTTAATTATTTTAATTTTACTGGTGGAAAGGGTTAAAAATTAATATTTGATACGAAAACAACAAGAGAAGTGAATAAAATTAATTACAAATGGCAATAACGGTAGAGGATTCACAAATTTACATTTAAACTATTTAATATCAGGTCATTTGTGGGATGAACCAAACTGAAGCAAAGTTTCTTTGCTTAATAGGACTGCAATGTGAACTTTGAAATTTTAAGTCAACGATACCGAAAAAAGACTGCAGTTTTTTCTTTGTGCCGTTTCTGACGATCTGCTTCTGGTATACCAAAATTTTAAAATGTCCTCGTTCACGACTCAGAACTGCAGATATCAACTCTACTCTTGCAAGCGGCTCACAATTTAACTAATTTCTCTGCACCAAACGTCTTTCTATTTCGCCTCGTATGGCTCCGAAATCTTCTCTCCCCGTTTCTAATAGCCAATCAGTTGCAAATTTAAGTAGCATCCATTTGTTTGAATTTACATAATAACGGACAACAGAAAATTTTAGTCACCGCATGTGAACAAATGACTTTGCACTTCTTTTATGTTAGTTATGAAGTGGCTGTTTCCAATTAGCTACGCGTAGCTACCTATTTGACAGAAGAATATTTTCGTCGAATAATCCATGGAAATGCCAATGTCCGATAAAAGGGTCTTTAACATATGGTCCGAAAAATGATCCAGTGTTGACCGTCACAAAAGATACCATGCCCACATTACAAACATTTCGCAGCTGTTAAGATTCTCTTGTGTAATTATAAAATATTACCACATTTCAGAGCATGCAGCCATAGCTTAGATGTTGAGAGCTGAGCTCCGGTTAGAGTCCCAATCAACGCAACCATATTTTTTACTTTATTTACATTTTGTTTGTAGTATTGTCTGTTTCAAGAATATTCTGTTTCTGGAATATTCAATGAATGTATAAATTGTACGGGACCTTTAAGCGGTGGTAGTCTTTCGCAGTGCGAATCCTTATACAGCACTTTATGTTAAATCAACGTCTATAACCTCTATCAGTGTGTTACTGTATCTCACGATCCTTCAGTATCCGGAGGACGTTGACTAACAGAAGGATTAAGACACGAGGGTCTTGTAAAATTAGCATTAGGGGGAAGTGTGTGGGGTAATAACAGAAGAGAGAGGCCACGGATGGAATACGCTAAGCAGATTATGGTGGATGTGCGTTGTGCTAGTTATGAGGAAATAAAAAGTTTTTTCCAAGATAGGTTAGCATGGAGGGTTACAACAAACGAGTCTTAGGAATGAATACCACAACAACATCCCATGAAAATGATAAACAAGTAGATTAAACAGAAAGAACTAATCACTTAATTTTTCTTTTTTTATTTACTGTTTTTTAAGGTAAAAGTTAATTACTATGCATGTGCTATTTCCTATATGACTGTATTATTGTTTATCGTCTTGATGTGATTACTGTAATACGTTAAAAATTGCGCGAGGAAAATTCTGAAGGCCAGAGAAGTATTTTTTGTTTATTCGTGGTTATCATTTGGGAATGCCAGCAGTACTCCCTCTTCGGGAAATAAAAACAGACAACATTCACACAACATGGAAGAGGGCTTTTACTGACAATGGTTGTCAGTCTATTAAATGAATGGCATCCGTTCATAATTAAAAAAAATGTATATTGTTAAAATAAATGTCGACTTTGATTCTAATCTCATTTGTCATTATTATTTATAATTTCCTTCAAATTAAATCTCCCCCAATAATTAAATATGACAAATAATAATTAATAATAAATTTGCCGATCACTTTCCTGTTTTATAAAAAACTAAACGAGTAAGTAATTTTTTGTTTAATTTTAATTGTGGTTTTCAATACTTCTAACGCTGTTGTTTTTCTAAAATTTCATTACTCCAGACATCTCCAGCATTAAAGATTGAATATAAGAACATATATTATTCAACGTATAATATTATTAGTTTCCCTGATTCGTACTCTGCTGATATTGGGCAATAATTGGATAATTATGTTATATTCTCTTACGAGAGTAAAAATATGGCATTTTATTTGGTATTCTAATCTTTATATAAGAATTTACTTTTCTAGAAACATTGTGGGAATGTATTTGTTGCAGCGATAGTAATAATAGTTGTAATAAAATAATTTAATTAGATTCTGCAAACGTTTTTATTATGTCGGGCCTTATTGTGTATCATGTTTTATTTACCTCTGTAAGATTTATTTATCTCTATGCAGTGTCGAAAAATCTAAATAGAAAAGAAACGCAAGTCCGCCTCCGAGGAAGATACGCTCAGGTAACAAGTGCCTACTATGGCTTCAGGAAAAAAGAGATCTACAACTTCTCCTCTGGGAAATTACACTGCAAGGATCTCAGATGCTGTGGGAAGTGAACCAGGCCACCGGTTTAAATATACAATTATACAGTTCACTTCTCCCTGAAACCACAGACGGTGGGTGACACTAGTGTGGTCACTATTACATGCTACAGTCTGATTTCAATTCCGCCGCAATATAAAATCGTTTTTGCAAATTATCATTTAAAACTATAAAAAATTAATTTAATTAACAAATAGAGTATTATTTTTTTATAGTAAAAGTCAGTGCTTTAAATATTTGCACATATGACAGAAAAATAAATTATCTTGAAAAATCATTATTGTAACTAACTATTTGTTAACAATTATCATTGCTTATATAACTCTTCATTCAGGTACACGAGTAGTAAAATCCCGCGATCTGATAGAACACTTGCTACATTTGATTATTATAGTGGATAAACATCCTAAACATACACCAGAAGTAAAGGATTACATCCCTGCTTCCACACTTTCCGATTTGTAATTTTATATCCATAAAATGTAACCTCCAAACGTCCCAATTGGTATTTCCTTCAGTCAAAATATTTGTACCGCTTCCTTCTTCACTTATATATAATTTCGACATCACCGTTGCCATTCATATAACGCCGTTCAATTGGGTGGGCTTTATGATGTTAATGATAAAAAACAAGATTATATTGTAAACAATTACAACTTTATTTTGCGTAAGTTTATAATATGAAATCTATTTGGTCACTGGCATTTATAATGAGGTCTATTCTCTAAAGGGAATTCGTGGCTTGGGAGAATAATATTTAACATATTGGCAAAATGGCAAATAAACCAGCACATACCTCAGATTAACTTTGGCCGAAGTGTTGTGGCTCTCTCCCTTTCGATGTTGACTTCCTTGATCCGGAAGCTGTTGGCTGAAGGAGGCAGGCATCCAGTCCGCTCTTTTGTTGTGGTTGAGTCACACCCAAGCCTGGAAATTTCTGAGCTTCTAGACGGTCCAGCTTAAGTCCCAAACCGTTGACGCAAAGACCGCAAAGTCGGATTTCCACTGCAGGCCAACCTTGAAATATTATTGGAGCAGGAGGTCATATGATCTGGTCTCCACCCTCGTGCTAGGGGAGGAGAGAGGGTGAGAGGAGACTAGGAGGAGAGGAGGCAGTCACAAGTGAATCACTGGAAAGAGCAGAGAGAGGTTGTAGAATTATCAGCAGGAGATAACTTGTCTATTAATCTCTGGAGGTTAGTTTTCATTAGTATAATATTTGAGAGAATATGGTGGTCAACTGCATCAAGTATCTTTTCTTATGGTAGGAATCTTTCTGTCATTATAGAGAGAAGTAAGGAGGGACATCTAGATACTTTAAAACAACACATAATGGTTTTAAAACAACATGTAACTTCCCATAGAAGGAAGCACATACTAACACAGAGACGAACTCCGGGCAGGAGGCATCGCTTGTCCATGTAATCACCAGAGTCCAGGAAGCTCGGGGTGTTACCAGGTACCTGTTCTGACAAAGGATGCTGCTGCCTATTAAATAAAAATTCAGGTGTGTCAGTGCCATTACATCAAAATGGGTAAGACAAATTCCAGCTGCAAAACAATGCCCACATATTCATGACCCTGTAAACAGATTTAGTCCTTTGATAATTTTTCAATCTGAGCTAGCTGTGCATTTTAATGGACCCTAATTTGTTATAGTCATAATTGTTTACATTAATTAATTTTTTTAATGTTAACTGAATAAATTTGTCATCATTTAAATTCAAAATCCATTTCCCCCTGCTGTCCATTATACAGGTTTCTTCGCCAAAATATACAGTATGTTTTGAATAAAATAGAGTATGATATTTTTTAATTAACTAATGTGTGATGTAGTATTCATAGATGAGCTTAATGCAAATGAAGAGCAGGTAATATTATATCAATTTTATAATTATTGTCATATTTACCATTACATTAGGAATATACATAAGGTGAGGGATCTGCAACATATATTCAAAATAATATTGAATTAAAAGCAACTGAATCAGTTTTTTATGTACAGTTCTTAAATCATATTTGAGGTAACTGGTGTGGGAGTAAAGTAGTGAATTTGTGTTATAGGTATACACAAATCACCTGGTTCTTATGTAGCCAATCAGAATTTCTTTAGAGCTTGATCTAATGTTGAGCTAAATATACAGACATCAATTTATGTAAACAACATAATAGTAAGATGTTAAATTGCATACATTGTAATATTATTTTTAAATGTACTGTATTTAGTCCACTCTGTGTGGCAAATAATTCCTGTAAAATAATTGGTCACACTTATTAGGAATGAAGACTTTACCACAACCTTTATATATCATTACTATGTTCAATATATGTATATGTAAGTGACTTACCTGAGGTTCACAGATGGCAGGAACCATGCCAGCTATCCAATCACTGGAAATGTCTTCCTAACAGTCTTAAAGGGACGGTGCATCTGAAAATTTAAAGAACCTTGCATGGTGCCTGCCATCTGCGAACCTCAGGTAAGTCACCTACTTTCTCTCTCTCTCTTTCCTGTCCTTATTAATAGTTTTGATTAACCTGACAATGTCACTTCCTGAAATTCACAATGTAAGAGAATGTTTAATAACAAGAAACATACATACATTATAAATAGGAAGTATTTTAGATCTTTTAGAATTCAATTTACCCATACATGTTATAAAGGGAACTAATGTTCATAATGTTAATCTACCCTATGAAATGATTCAATGAAAAATTTAATAAGACTTGCATAATTGGTGTAAACATACTGATGTAATATTTAAAGATAAGATCAAAAACAGAATCAAAAACTTTAAAAAATATATTAAATCTTTTTAAAATATCTGAAGGGGGAAAAATTTGGATATTATCAGTAATGCAAAGAAGATGAAAGTGGAAACAAAGAATTGTAACACATGTTTGAGTTATGCAGTTATTTACATTTACCATTTATAATGAATTTAACTATTAAATTTATTCTATATTTGAAAAATATTAGTTTAATTTGATGTGAGCTTTTACAAACAGATATTAAAAACAAATTATGAATTAGTTCTAAAAAATATGAAAATAAAGAAGACAATTATATTATTTTGTGAAATTCCTGTTTAATTATGAACTTAAAAGACATCACATCACAAACACATATTATCAGTAGTGTACTAGTCTATATGTTACCAGATGAGAATTAACATAAGCAGGAGCCAACATAAACTAATAGACATCAGTTACAAGAAATGTTTGGATTTCCCTGTACATGTATGAAACAATCAAAAAGTATACATTATAATAAATTCATTAAAAATAAATAGACTAGTGGATGGATTTGAAACACTATCCTACTGTAGAACTGTAAAGATATTGTAGGTCACGAGTCAATTAAAAGTAGAATATTTCCCCAGTGTTTAAAAATTGGTGATAAGGAAGACATGCCAATAGTATTGACATCAAAATTTCCTAAGGCTTTTGATAAGTTATAGTATAGTGGATTTATCCAAATGGTTGAGAGTGTGCATCATGGCATATTCTTTCAAACACTACAAAATTAAGGTATAAGAGGATTCTCAAAACGTCACTTACAATATATATCGGCTAGCCGATTGCTGGAAATGTCTTCCTAACATTCTGATGAATGGGGCAGAGCAAACGAACATTTAAAGAACTTCAAACTTTACAAGGTGCCTGCCATCTGAGAACCTCAGATAAGTCACCAACTTTCTATCTCTCTTTCCTTTGCTTATTAATAATATAAAATTAATGAAACGTTTGTAACGTGACGAAGTCACAGGTTTTTGGATATTAGGATAGTAAGTAAGGATAGTAAATGAGGGAGAAAGATAGGAAATACGCTTTTTGAAACATATGTTTGGCACAGAATTGTGCTCAGGGAAAGACATATGTCAAGCGTAGAGAAGAAAGGAAGAAGGAAGAGAGACTGAAAATATTCGGCGCCGCCGGGACTTGAACCCGGATCGTCACAGAGCCTCCGCTGTAGCCGCGGAGCGCCTTAACCATCCTTAATGGATGCTCCTAATAATCTCTTCTATCCCACTTCTCTCTATCCATCCCAACTAATTACATCGTATATATATCCAAGACTGACTATCTTCGACGCACCGGCGTCGTAGCCTAAATGGTTAAGGAGCTCCGCGGCTACAGCGAAGGCTCTCTGACGATCCGGGTTCAAGTCCCGGCGGCGCCGAATATTTTCAGTCTCTCTTCCTTCTTCCTTTCTTCTCTACGCTTGACATGTCTTTCCCTGAGCACAATTCTGTGCCAAACATATGTTTCAAAAAGCGTATTTCCTATCTTTCTCCCTCATTTACTATCCTTACTTACTATCCTTATATATATATATTAACAATACATATATATTGTAATATTCAATTTAGCCCCTTACATTATGTGCCAGGAATGTAATATTCAATAAATGCTTAACACTTTATGCTTCAAAACTGTACTGAACAAAATGAAATGGTGAATATTGAAATTAATTGGAAAATTTATAGCAAGATAAAATGAATATATTACAACCTAAAGGAAATATTCTACATTATACAACAATTTCTAACAATTTAATTACACACAAAAGTATTCAAACATGGATCTTAAAACTTAAGGACATGTGGACTCTCTCTGCCTATAGGATTGGCTTGTATGTCCCTTGTTCTGCTCACAATCTGCCAATCATGCTGAACTTCATGTAGGCTATACCCCAAAAGATTGCTGATACTAAAAAATCACAAAAACATTAAGACTCACAGAACAAATTTTAGAAGGTGGTATATTCACTGTGTACCAGCTAATTGCATATTAATGACAAAGTCTCATTAACAATTCAAATTATTACAAGAAAATTTCACTATATACATATGTTATAAACAGTAGCTATACTATTGTAAATGCACCAGGCGATTTTATTTAAATTATTAAATGAAATTACTTGCGCTTTAGGATATAATATAATATTTTATTTATGAAAGGGGTATTTTTAAATATCAGGGTTAATTACTTATGGGGCAACCACATACAGCAGAGATTTCCTTCACTTGAGGAAACTGTTTCATTCAAGTCTCGATGCAAGTTACTAGGCGACCGGAACTTCCTTCTTCATTCGGGTTGAATTGTAGATTTTCTCTCAGCCGGCGGAAAGTGGGATGAACGTGGTACTGCCGCTGATTGAGGAAAACCCAGTTTCTCCTCCTTCTTCCCTCTAGATTCTTCGTTCTCAATACCTTCTCACTAAAAAGCAACAATTCTCACCTCTTCTCCCTCGTCGCCTTCTCATCGTATTACACAAATCTCCATCTCTACCTCTTCGCCCTCTCAACGTCTAGAATCATTCTGCCTATTTTTCGGCTAAATTCGTAAATCCATTCTCCAAGGAAAATCGCTATTCCACGTAATGCTTGTTCCACCAATCCTCATGAATCCTTTGTCATGCGCGGAAAATTTTCCATGACACAGGGAACATGGCCTTCGGAAAGTTTGAAGGGTGAATGTTCCATCAGCAAAACAAGCTTAGAATTATTAATCAGTCACAGGTATGTCCCCCGTCCGGCAGCATGGCGCCGGAAAAACCACTTGTTACCTGCCTGTCGCAGAGCCATAATGTTCTTGCTAAACCTTCAGATCATTCAAAAATCCAAATTTTCGAATAAAATTAGGGAAAGATCTTACTGTACTGCAACATACGGTATCATTTACAGCTGTTCCACCAGCCACTTGTTTTAGAAGAGCAAATCTCCATGAAAATGCTTCCGCCTCGATGGACCTCGTCGTCACAGATACTGTACCAGCTTTGCAGTAACAAAGTGCTACTCTGTCCAACTTTCTCGGCTGATCTCAAAAACACATCTACACAATTTGACTTTCACGACCACTCTCCACTGTACAAGATCTCTCTTCAACAACCACGATCGCTCTGCTGAAATACATGTCTTAATTGGGTACTGTCCACCGACCCTCTGCAATCAGTTCTCAGTTTGGCCCTCACCATCATGCCAAGCGTGATTAGAGTTAGCCAATCAGAATGTTAATCTTAATGCTCGTAGTATTTTAGTCTATGCAAATAGACAGCTGCACACGGCCCCACATTTACCTACTTCCTGGGCATGTGCACAGTTCATGACGCAACAATCTAACTCTTTTCAACTAGACGCCGCCAAAATAAGTCCTTTATCTGAACACTGGCTCACTTATTACAACTAAAGAAAATACACTTATACCTAATAAATGTCTTAAATATAATACACACACAAAAATTAAAGTTGATAAATATTTATACATCCAGTTAGTAATAAAAAGAAAGCAAGGAAGAAAGCATGGCTTAATAGGCAGCTAATTACTTTATGAACCATGGTATCGGGTTTTGTCCTTACAATATATATATATATATAAGGACAGGAAAGAGAGACAGAAAGCTGGTGGCTTACCTGAAGTTCACCGCCCCCTTCATCAGATGGATAGGAAAACACTTCAAGTGACGGCCAGCCGAAAATACAAGGAATCCAAACCCTACATGGTGCCTGCCACCTATGAACTTCAGATAAGCTACCAGCTTTCTGTCTCTCTTTCCTTTCTTTATTAATTGTTTTAATTGACCTGACGTCTACATATATTCATATGTGCTTGGACCACTAGGGTTTGTCATCTATATTAAAGACAAAATCTGAATTGAAAACGGAAAACTACTTAACTCTGCAAATGAAAATACAGCGATATACTAAGGAGAGTCATTTTATATTTGAAACAAATATGATGAGTCTAATCATTTATAAACAAAAGGTCTGGCAATATGAACTCTTTAAAATCAAAGTTAACTATACCATTGGAGACTGCAGCTGCATTATCTGGAGGCGTTTTGCTTCGTTCTGCTTCGGTCTCCTTCCTCGATGTATGGCGGACGCTTTCGATCCAAAACAGTAGAAACCACTATTAAAAGACTGCATCGTCTGAGGCCTGAAGAGCTCCACCCAGCTCTCAATAGAGGTTCTCAATTTAATCATGTCTTGCTAATGGCTCGTAATTTTTTGTCCACTTTGCCTCAACATTTATCTGCACGTAACCTCGCAACTGCCCGAAAATTGACCTCCTCATATCCTGTAGCAAATCGGATGCAATTTGCATTAGCATCATTTGGCTGGTTTTTAATAATTGCGGCCAATAAGAAAATTTTCAACTACATGTGTGGATGTGAGAGCAGCACATACGTTATGTATTAATTTGCAGGCAGTAGCCGTTTCTGATTTGCTACCCGTTGCTTCATCTTGAAAGGAGAAAATATATCTCAAATTATTGTTCGTGGAATGTTCTTTATGCTTTTTTGTGATTGGAAGGCTGTACGCGCCGTCCACACGCACACAAATCCTTCGCAGCCCTCTAGACTTTTACTTTGCTTACATTTAATATATTACAACAGTAGCTGACTCTTGTGTTTGAAACCGTCACATAAATATCCACATATGGCGGCTAAAAAGACTACACCTCTATCACTACGCTAATAAAGTGTATGTGCAAGTAAAATCAGCAATAATAGTTTTATTATTATTATTATTATTATTAGAAAGGATGCAAGACTAAGTTAGGCACATGAGACTTATATTTGATGGAAAGGCTTGGAAAGCGACGTTGGAAAAAAATTATAAAAACGACAACACAGTGGCGACATGTGTTGCTCAGCAGGTAAGACTCGAATTTGAATGGTACTCAATTATGCTGTATTCGGACTTGGACGTGTATCGTGCATCATCATCGAGGATGACAGCAGCACATGACCGGCCCAGAGTAAGGGAGCAAGGCACAAGTAGGAGATTCTTGGAAAACGGTTCAGATAATCTCTAATTGTGACATTACATTAAATTCAGCGTTGATATTTAAAAAATCGTTATTAGTTCGCGCGGTATGTTAAATATCTTTGGTGATAATTCCCCCTTGCGGACTCGAGATGTTAAATGTACACATTTTCATACTGAATAACCATTTTAATATTAAAATGGTGTTATATTTGAAAGACCAATGAAATTCTTAATTATAACTAAGAACTTCAGGCAGGTTTGAGATGCTTTTAGTAAGTATTGGTAGGTTTCTTGAATAAATTAAACAAAAAATGAAAAGGAAATACTACTGTGATAATCAATATACTATATACTGGATCATTTATTGTACAAACTGATAATTTTTATATGAATAAAAAACAGCAATGACCAATATTCGCTACCTACAGCTGTGAAACAATATACGTGTTTAATGATTAATTCGAAAACTGTTAAATGATGATAGCTAATTCACTTGTGTTTGCTGTTTTTTCAGAGTTTGTGGTGTGCGTTTTCACCCCACACATATATTCATATATTAAAAGAATAATTTCCCCTTTTTATATTAATTTTGTATATATATATATATATATATAATATATATATTTTACATATTCTCTTATATTGTAATATCCTTCTTACATATGATTATGACATAAAATTTATTTAATGAATACAAATTTTAAAACGGTTTGTAATTTTTCATTTATCACTTTACAAATGCTTACATGAAACAATACCTTCAGGGATTTTGGTCATCTCGAGAAGTGAAGTACGCAGTTACCAAAATAATGGCCTACAAACATTTAAACCTCACGATGTTTCCACGTCTCTGTCTTTAGTGCGTCTTGCAGGTTTGTTTACATCGAGGAATATAGTGTGTTCAGGTCATCCTCGTCTGCTCTCTCCTCCTCGACTGATCTCGTCGTCTCTTCTGGCTGTCTCTCCTCCTCTGATCTTTCTCCGACTGATTCCTCCGACTGCCCTCTTCTCCTCTATCTCCCGGACTGAATCGTCGTCCCTTCTCTCCGACTGAATTCGTCTCCTCTCTCTCCCCAACTGATTGTCTCAGCCTCCCAACGTCTCCTTTTTAACTTCTCGCCCCGGGAGTTCCCCGCCAACGGTTTTTTCCACAAAATTCCGGGGTTCTACACACACCCCGTGAATGATTCTCGCGGTGGTTCCCCTCGGGATTTTACCCACTTTCAGCCAATTCTACATTGTTGTTGGCCTCTATTGTCGCGCACAAAACTTCCTTCATTGTAGGCCCAACTGTACTTCACAATGACACTATAGAACCAAAATCAGCAGGCGCCTGCGTTTTACATTACAATATGTATGTAGATAATTATAATGAAGGGGGTTAGGCTGTTTACTAAACCGACGACATGCAAGTAAGATCGTGTTTGATTAGTATTAAATTAATGTCCAATTGACTATATCGATAGCCAGGAAAGAGAAATAAAATCTGTACCACTTATGGCAGGTCAGTTCTTGGGACAAAGGCCTGAGTTGGCGACAAACATCCGGTTGCTACAATAAAGCTCAGGCCATCCCAAGAATTATAAGGGACGACAGACCTGCTTCTCAGGCCATCCTGGGGAGAAAGTTCACGCACCCCACCAGGCAGAAAAAGGTGGGGCAGACACTTTGAAAATTGACGCATAACAGACATCATCATTAATAAGACAGGAGAGAGTGGACTGGAGTGCAACACATTACGTTTTGAAAGATATTAGAGATTACATTACGCTTTTGAGGAATAGTGGACGTCAACAGGAAAAATAAATTATGCTTCAAGATGAGATGGTACGAGCATCGACACAGTGGAACACAGTCACCACCTGACCGAGGAAGAGATGCAGTCTCATCATCGGATCCAGATCTACAAGTCGGATGTACAAGATTATGTATCTTGCCCCTGGCTTGATTAAGTAATTTAAAATTTTCGATGCCCAGTTTTTCTTTAAACCCACATATTGCCTATTATACTCTTGATCTCCGGTCAGTTTTAGTAAGCAGCCGGCCCTAAAGTTTAATTTAATAAAATTAATAATTTTTATATAAAACCCCAATTTATCGTTAATAATTCACTAATCACCCCATCACCACATGTTCAATTTGCAAGTAACAGCTGCATTATCTGAGCTAATGATGTCATTCTTAATACCTTGACTTCATGACAGCAGACTTCATGCAGAGCTGCAAAGGATAAAGTTCGTATCTAGTTTCGGCAATAAGTATTGCTGGCAAAAGTCTTTCAAACGAAGAAGTTCGACTTCAGCTTGGCGTGATTCCAGATTATTTAGGACATATAGCTTATACATGATAAGTAATTAACATATTATTCATTTACAATAATTCAACTTTTACGAAACCATTGAAATCAACACGGCTTTTATTATTAAACATTTTTCTTTCTTAGGGTTGAATATATGTTTAATTTATAATATTAATATTAGGTATGTACTTGTGTGAAACAAGTGCCCTGGAAATTGCCGTTTCTCGCGCCAGCTTGAAGTATACATCCTTGTGACATCACAAGGGCGACTCTGGGGCTGGAGTAGCGGAGTGTAAACATTTCAAAAGACGGATACTTTTGTATTGAAGCTAATAGTCATCTAAACGGCCTATCTTCCATAAATCTCTACTAGCAGACACGCTCAACGAGAAAGCCACCATAATCTGCCTCAAGAGAAAATTCTACGCGAGATAAAATTGAAGTGAGCCTACAGTATTACTTCATAAAAGGATTCTTTGTTACATTTTTTTTCTGTAGAACCGCGCCCTGAGTAAACTTTATATTTTATAAATAAATTCATTAAAAAAGAGATTATAAAATTACAGTAAACCCTCATTGTATTTTGTGAGTAATCAGTAGGCACGAAATTAATTTAAAATGTTTATTATACTGATTAGAAAACGAGATTTTTTCAAAATTTGTATTATAACAAATTGTTATACACGTAATACTTATTTATGCTCCGTCGAACTACCAATTATACACAAGGTAAATGTTAAATACAGAAGCTTAGGACCAATGCGGTCCCCAAATAGAGTTCACTAGAATAAGTAAAGAATACATATTATCAGTAAATATCTAAGAATATTATAGATTTTGAATTATTAATTATGAACAATTGTTAAATTATTAAAAAAATTACATACATGTTTCTAAAAATTTAATTTTCGAAATAATTTATATAATGCAATAATATATTACAAACCCAGTAATTCCATTGATGTCAGATTCCACAAATAAATATGGATATAATTTAACGGTCGCAGTTTCTGTATTAGTAGCTCAGCTATGTAAATTATTCACGTTAACGACTCCTTGAATGATAATTACAGAAATCTTAAAATTTAGACAGTCCTGCGCATTTTTTGAGGGAGGAAGCTGTTTATTGATCGATTCCACATAAGGGAAGGATAGGTGCAACGCAGTACTTTATGAATATCACTGCCTAATAAATTGAGCTGCAAGTTTACGGCGCAGGCGTTGCTCCAGGGCTTAAATATTTCCCGCACCGATTTTCTCGATCCTCCTTGGGGAGCGGAAAGTTTATTCTCGCATAGGGGCAAAAACAATGCGCACAGCCTTGGGCTCCACTAATAGGAAACACAAAGTTTCGATTTAGTACTATGATAGTGTTACAGATGGTATTAAATATAATTCACAGTTTTGCTGTTTGCAGAAATCTGAAATAAACAGTTTCAATGTATTTTTGCACGCCAACCGATTTATATTCATCTTTAATTTAATTTTTTCGTATTTTAAGTTCAAACGAATGTTATGAACTAATTTAAATCATTGGTAAAAATAGATGTGAGCTAATTGTATGATAAAATAGAAAATATACAGAACTCATAATTGGGTAAAGTGGAGTAAATAGTTCTGCTAGGGTTTTGAAATCATACTTACAAAGAAGAACTATTTTTGATGCAGTTAGACTATGTTTTATTGTTGGAAACTTTGGTCTGTAATTATTAACAGAAAATGGAATACAATTTGAAGTATACCTTTGCTAGTTTAGCTCTGTAAACTTTATTTACCAACTATAAATACTGATAATTATTATTTAAAACGTCATTACAATAATTATTGTAGAATACCAAATAAAGTCACAGCAGCAACTAAATCTATGCATCTTAATAAGGCCATTAAAAATTCCAGTAACAAAATTAAAGCAGTTTGGAAGATAATTACAAGTGAAACCAACAAAAACCGTTTATGTCCATCCAAAGAAGGAATAACTGAAAGTGGATTTAAACAAGAGCTTGTGACAAAATCTAATCAATTAAGTAACTAATTTTTATGTGTCACAACAATTAGTCTAATGTAAATCAAATACAGAAGCATTTCACTTGGAAGAGTTGTATCTGGCAAAATAATTATAAAATCTTCAGGATAAGATGGAATAACAAGTATTGCTTTAAAACAAATATTGCAGACACAATCAGTACCTTACTAACTTATCACTAAAATTAGTCATTATGTAGTGGAATTTTTCCTGGTATACTTAAGTGTGCAGTAAGTAGTTACACCTATATTTAAGAAAGGAAGACTTTGGTAATTACCGAGCAATATCCCTTCTGCCAGTATTGTCTACAGTATTCAAAAAGCTAGTTTATAATAGGGTTGTTGATCACTCAAATAAATATAATTTCACAATTTGAATTCTCGTAATAGAGCAACTATACAAAAAATATAGTCATCGGGAATATTCTGTGACCTATCCGAAGTATTAAAGGACACATTTTCTGGACAAATGGGATATTCAGACTGAGGATAATTAAAGATTGCGGTTCCTCATAGTTCCATTTGGATTCGTTACTATTCTTTATCTATATATATGACTTTCCTAAAGCCATAATTTCTTCCTCTACAAGTATGCTCTTTGCATATGATTTGGTTACACGTAAGAAATATAGTCTGAAGAACACTGCCAATCATAGTTTTCACTGGTTTTCAGTTAATGGCTTGTCAGTCAATTGTGATAAGACTCATTTTGTGCAGATTAAGACGAACA
The DNA here is from genome assembly GCA_034510155.1 of Eucriotettix oculatus. NCBI lineage: Eukaryota > Metazoa > Arthropoda > Insecta > Orthoptera > Tetrigidae > Eucriotettix > Eucriotettix oculatus. The sequence continues at coordinate 118,166,119 of CM067379.1, forward strand.
ATTCTACATTTAAATCCCTGTCTCGTTTAGTGTCTTCGTCCTTAAATAAACACCAACATGCCATATACGTATGTGAAAGTTGTCTATCTTATTTCAACACGCAACTGAAACTAAATGAACACAGCGTAAATTGTCGTCAATTTGATTCAATGAAAATAGAAATGCCGAACGATCATGAAAAAATTATCCAATTTAGTGAGTATAAACATAAAGAAATTGTTCCTTTTGTCATTTATACGGACATCGAGTGTACTTTGAATTCAATCGATGCGGTTATGTCGAGCAATGAAAATAATAATTCCTTTACATCACGCATTGTTCTTACGATGAAACGTATAATAAATTTACTTTGGAGACGATTGTTGTGATAAATTTGTTCTGGAACTGTGTAGTATTATTGTAGATATTGCTACTCTATATTACGATCACAAAGTTCCTATGGAAGAACTTAGCATCGATGAAGAATTAGAATTTTCAGAGGCACGCGTTTGTCATATTTGCGAGAAAGATTTTGAAACAGTTAAATCAGATAAAGTCAGAGACCGTAATTACCTTACGGGGAAATATAGAGACCCTAGTCACAAGGATTGTAATTTGCGCTACACTTTACCTAATTACGTACCGGTGTTTTTCCTCAATTTAAGCGGATACGATAGTCACTTTATAATTAAAAAGCTGTGTGAGAAGGTGGGGGACGATACAAATCGTTTAGTAAATATATCCCCATCGGAGGTGGTAAGCGGTCATTACAGTTACGTTTTCTTGATTCATTGAACTTTTTAGGCGGTTCGTTAGAAAAATGTGCTTCGTATATGGACAACAATGCGAAGCACATAACACGAAAATATTTCTCTAACTCAGCTCACTTTGACTTCATGTGTCAGAAGGGTGAATTTCCCTATGAATATGTAAAGCAATAGAGTGTATTTAGAGCACAATTAGCGATAGTAACATTTCGCAAGCAGATTACGAACGCGCGAAATGTGTGTGGGGAACATTCAATTGCAGTACGTTGGGGGAATATTCGGATTTCTATTTGAAAAGCGATGTCTTACTTTTGGCAGACATATTCGAAAACTTTGGAAGTGTGTGCAGAACAACGTACTTATTATTTCACAGCTCCCGGTTTGGCGTGGAGTTCTCTTCTGAAAATTACAAACGTCAAATTAGAACTCTTCACAGACGTTGACATGTTGCAGTTTGTGGAAAAGGGAATTTGTGGGGGAGTAGTGTTTTGTGGCTGTAGATACGTTAAAGCTAACAATAAATACATGTCCGATTACGATTCGGAAGCTCCCAACTCTTATTTGATGTATTTTGATGTCAATAACTTGTATGGTTGGGCCATGATGCAGTATCTACCAATAGCTAATTTTTCTTGGATTCAAAATGTTAACAATTTCAATGTGCGAAACGTTTGTGATGAATCTGAAATAGGTTATATATTGGAGGTAGATTTATCGTATCCGAAAGAAATACACGATTGGCATAACGATTTTCCGCTCTGCCCCGAAATGATGGCAGTTGGTGCAACTAACACCAAAAAACTTATGACAAATCTGCATGACAAAGAACGCTATGTAATACACTACCGAAATTTGAAACAGTGTTTGCAGTATGGTTTGCAATGTACAAAAATACACAGAATATTACAATTCGATCAAAGCCCTTGGATGAAACCCTACATCCAATTAAATACGGAGAAACGTAAAGAGGCCACAAACGATCTCGATAAGAATTTTTTTAAGTTAATGAATAATTCTGTCTTTGGTCGCACACTGATGAATGGTTACGCGGTGGGAGGGGCGTTATGGAGCTGGGAGATTGTTGGCACAACCTAACTTTAAGAAAAGGGTAATTTTTGATGAGGCGTGCGCAGCCATTGAAATGGGGAAAGTGAGTGTCAAGAACAATAAACCCATTTTCGTGGGGTTGGCGATATTAGAATTATCGAAAACTAAAATGGTTGACTTTCACTATGGGTATATGTAACCAAAATATCCAAAAGAGCTAACGTTGGTGTTTACCGATACTGATAGTTTAATTTATCGCATAATGATTGACGATGTTTATGCGGACCTGAAGGATGATATTGCTCAGCGGTTTGATACTGGCGACTATGAAAACAACCGGTTTGGATTGCCTGCAATGAATAGACGTGAAATCGGTTACATGAAAGATGAATTGTCCGGCGTTATGTTTCGTAAATTTGTCGGTCTTAGAGCCAAAATGTATGCTATAGAAACTGAAAAGAAGATTGAAACTAAAACCAAGGGTGTCAAAATCTAACATTCACTTAAATTTGTTTAATTTATTTAGATAATTTGTATGATTCTGGAACAGATGACGTCGCTCCACTGATTCATGCTCTCAGTCCAGAACCCGAGAGTGTTCCGATAGCAAAATTGTCCTACGTAACACGTAGGTGGCGCTCATATACTATTCCGGTAACATTCAACATATCGCGTCAGTCAAAACGTCACAATACATATATTTCTTCAAAAAGGAACAACATAATAATAACAACAATGAGAAATTACATTATTTCATCCAACAATTGTTTTATAACAACTTCCCCACTGAGCGGTTTGTAGGTAACGACGCGATCATGGTGCAGTAGCGCAAAGAGGTGGGGGATGGGGTGAGACGGAGAGAGGGGTGAGAGACGGAATGAGAGGGGGAGGGGGAGAGATCGCTTGTCATTATCGTTACTCAAAGGTCCTCGAACAGGGATCGTGGCAGAACATCAAGACCTACGAGTTCCTTCCGAGGGTCGAACCTGCGGACTCTAGCTGCTTGCTCCACCGCCGCGGACGAGAGAAAGAAAAAAGGTAAACTGTATGTATTTACGAGCCTGGACCTTTTCTCTGCTACACAGCCCGCAAATTAAACCCTGTTAATAGTCTCATGCTGTTTTATATATAAATATTAACTTATTTAATAAAATTAAATTTAAAAAGTCAAACTGACTATAAATTCGAGAAAACCCAAACTATAATTTTACTACACTTTGCAAGGTGATGGGATAGTAAATCATAGGCAAGGGTTGCTCTATTATTTTATATCCAGGGGGAACCTTGGGGAAAAAATCGTATATAGAATGTGTGCGTTTTCCGTTTAGAAATGCACCTTGAGCAATATTGCAGTCCACCCGTATGACGTTAATGTTCGTGATGCAAATGGTGTGGGGGAGAAATATAGTACGCCTGGCTTTAATATGACTCGTTCAAAACCTAGGACAGATGCTAGAGATCCGTCGACGGTAAAGTCGATTGTGTACGCACTAAATAGTTTCGTTCGCGATGTAACTTTATCAATCCCAATATAAAAATTATCTTTTGTACGTTTCTTCTCGTTTTTCTGCAGTTCTTCCGTTTCTTTGGGTGTGTCCCCTATCTGCGCAAACTTATTATTCAATGCTGACACGATGTCTTCAAATTCGTATGCACCTTCTGGTATGGTGATGTTGACATTAATGTTTTCACGTGGTTCTCCGTATCTAATTAACAGCAAATTATTTTCGCTTGTTATGTTGGAAATCTAGTTCAAGGCCACTTCGTAAGAAACGTCGTCCTCAGATAGATCCGTGCTCAATTCAGATCCACGTCCTGTCAATATCCTTCATTATATGTTCTGTGATTATACTTGACACACCGCCGTCCAAACCTCCTAAAGCAGAGTGACCCGCGAACACTGGAATGAGTGGAAGAATTCCTCACACCTTTTGTGGTACTGGGATTATTCTTTTTTTTGTTTCCCACTGTCAGTTTTCCCTGCAACGAGACGTGCTCCATTGAGCGCAATAGCAGCCTCTCGTTTGACGTCGGTATCTGATACTAGACATGGCATTGCTTTCCGCGCTCTCTGAATGATTGAAGATAAATTTATCTTATTTTTTTTAAATCTCCTTCTTTTTGTTTTTTCTCTTTGGACTCCAGCTCTAAGCTTTGACTTAGCCTTTATGATCCCCGCTACGGCTAGCGCAACAATTCTTTCACGTACACCTGCGTCCTGCGACTTGACTCTAGACCAAGCCTTGGAAGCTAATACACGATCGGCTTCCTGCCGTTTAGTTGTGCCTTTTTGTTGGTATGCTACACCGTGCTCCTTACACGAACGATGCAGAGGATTGATGCCTGGATCACCTCGCTTCAGTCTTTTTTTGAGGTGAGTACCCGGATATCCTGGAATATGTACTTCGAAAGGTAGGTGGTCGATTGTTTTGTTTATAACTTTGTTCAGAAAACCACTTCCGCTACTGATCTTCTTCTTCTTACTGCTGTTGGTGGTTTTGGTGTTGCTGCTGTTGCTCTCTCGAGCGATGAACGTTTTGTGGATGCTTACATTTTACGGTATCGTATATATACATGTGTATTGCTGTGTATGTTAACAGTGCTACGATGAAAACGGTGAAGCAGAGTATCTCCCTACAAGAAGAAGATGGTGGTTGTGGGGGGGGGGGGGATGAAATGCAATGCGGCGTCACAGCGCTCTCCTGCCAAATTCTCTACGATGTGGGCCTTCGAATTGTGGAAAGACGAACCTTATGATTAGTCTGCTGGAACACCCAAATGGGTTGCGTTTCACCAATGTCTATGTCTATTCGAAATCGCTGCAGCAAAAATATGTTCGCTTGGAAAATATATTGAATTCAATTTCAGACATCTCCTATCACTGCTATTCCGAAAACGATGATGTCGTGCATCCGGAAAAGGCTAAGCCGAATTCCATAATCATTTTCGATGATGTGGCGTGTGATAAACAGAATCTTATGAAAATATACTTAAGCACTGCTAGACATTTCGGTGTAGATGTATTTTATTTATGTCAGACCTACACTCATCTACCTAAACATTTACTGCATGATAATGCGAATTTCATTATCTTATTTCGACAAGACGTTGGTAATCTTAAACATGTCTACGATGATCATTTTAATACGGATATGAGTTTTGATGCATTCAAAAATTTTTGCGCTCATTGTTGGAAAACTCGGTATGGTTTCATTGTTATCGATAAAGATAGTGAACTAAATAACGGATGATATCGCAATGGATTTGATGAATACTTTGTGCAGTCTGCACGCGAATAGAATATAAAACTCCTTTGAATGATACACTACACTATCAGTTTGAATGTAAGCCTGCTTATGGAAACACAAAAGTGGTTCGTTCGAACACCCGTTCGAAAGCTCGTTCTACGGACACCCGGCACCCGGCACTCGGCACCCGGTCGCGCATAACAAAAGACATTCGTGATAATAGACACCTTGCGCAAGCCATCAAGAATATAAAACATAAATATAATACACTTAAATCAGATGAGTTGCAACAAGAAACTCATCTTCAAAAAACATTTAAACCAATTTCGGAACCACTACAATCCTTACTGAATAGCGTTAGAAACAACCACACATTCCAATCAGCAACACCACCGGCAGCGTCTCCTATGAAAAGAGAAGAGGATGAAGAAGAAGAGCGAGGAGCATCTTTTGTAAAATTCTTTGAAAAAACACATCAAAACAAAAATTTGGATAAAGTATACGGAAGGAAGGAAATCGATGGTTGATTGGAGATTCTGAAATATTCTTCGATGTTAACAACTTAATAACCATAAATAATAAAACCTACGAAGGAACAGATGGACTTTAAAATTTACTCTTTACAAACAAACCTAAATATTACAAAGCAACAGATCTTAGAGAGTATGAGCACACAGATTACAACATCTACTGACACATCAGTTGAAGTCCAACAGAGGCTATAAATATACCGAGATTATTAAAAAACTTTTTTCCCCAAAACATACAGGTCATGGTATTAAGCGGAAGTCTCATCATCAACAACAAAAACGATCTATTGACTGTGTACACTGGGATGATCCTAATGAACTTGTACATCGATTGCAGCTGTTGATGGCATCAAAATCGGCTGGTCATACTGCTCACGAAAACGAAATTACATCCATCATCGAAGAATGCGAGAAGCTAGAATCATTGCATAAAAACTAAAAACTTGTTTGCTTCACATCATACCAGAATGATGGTCGTTAGAGGCAGTATTGCTAGTGAATTACATCGTCCAGCTCGGAAACGCTACGCACGTCGTAAGGTTAACCAAGGGACTAGATGATCTACATCAAATGGATTTGGTGGAAATGATTCCCTATTCGAAAGAAAATAATGATTTTAAGTACATGATAACTATTATTGACGTTTACTCCAAATATGCATGGGTTCAATCGTTAAAGACTAAGCGGGGGAAAGAAGTTGCTACAGTAGTATGCCAATTATACGATAAGAGCAAACGTCATCCTAAAAACATCCAGACAGATAGAGGTACTGAATTCTATAATGCAGATTACAAAAAACTGACGACAACACACATCAATCATTACTCTACGTACAGCAATATGAAAGCAAGCGTTGTAGAACGTTTTAACCGAACTTTATGTGAGCGTATGTGGCCAATATTTACGAAACAAGGTTCACATGTGTGGATACATACTTTACAAAATATTGTTAGAGACTACAATCGCTCCTATCACCGTACCATTAAAATGAAACCGCGTGATGTACATGATAATCGTTTGCTCACATCGGTGTACAACAACATCAAATTGATTGGAGGAAAGAATAAATTTAAAGTTCGAGCCGTTCAAATCGTTTGCTGATATTGTACCCTTATCCCACTCTAAACAATGTATAATCGTATACGCATAATTGTTCGCTTTATTGTACGAATTGGCGTTCTCAAATGGGTTGCTATCCAGTTTTATTTGATTGATGTATATTTTAGTTATAAATCATTATTCCTTTATAAAATAGCTAAATCGCATGGATTAAGTTGTCCATGTTGGTCGTAATAGCTCTGAAAATCCAGATCACACAACTTTTTTTGACCAAAAAACGACACCCTCAAACGATTGATGATAAGATGTTTTTTTACTCATGTATTGTGGGGAGGGGGGATGAAAGCGAGTCTAATTGCACCCTCATAATTAATCAAACACTATGTGAGATAGGCCCTCTGGCAGTCTACATGGTCACTAAATATAAGACAAGTGTATAAACACATTATAAATAGTGTGTAAAAAGGTCAAATGACGTCAAAAGTGAAAGGGGAAGCCGGGGGCCCCACCAGTTTTCAATGTCGAGTGACGTAATAGACCGAAGGTCAAGGCAGATTAGAAATGGCTTTCCCACACTACTTATATATATATATATA